>BQNB010123775.1:0-11296 GCA_026074375.1 Tanacetum coccineum
AGTAAGTATTTCATCATGAATATGCGATGAATTACTTCTAAATTATTCAATAAAAATGAGATAAAAACTTGTGTTGTTGTATGGGGCAATATTATAATATGTACAACTACAAAAATTAGCATCATGCCAATATGTTATTATAAATCCTCCCTTTTATAATTAGTTTTGGTTATTAACCAAACATATCCCATTTCAATTTTTTTTGTGCAAATTACTCCACCTAAATGCACATATACGGGATATAGAAGAAGGATAATTCCTTCAGGAGGAGAGAAGTAGCTGCAAATTAAGAATGAATTATCATATTCTATTGATCCTCGAAAGAAATTTTATAGATAATCTAATAACCATACAAAATTTCAGCTACTCATGCTCTGATTATATGTTGTCCCTTAAGGACACTATTATGACATGCCTCAAGCATGGTAGACAAATTGATTCCAAATAAAATCCTCGATGAAAAATATGGAGCATGAAAACAAGATGGTTGTTCGAGGTATAAAAGACCCATGATAGTCTCATAAAGAGACACTAGACATGAAGGTTTCAAAGAACCTCAGATAGCTAATGAGATCTCAATAAATTCTATCTTGTCTTGAATTATATGGAATCGAAAACAAAACGACGTCGATAAATTTGTCTACATACAATGTATTGCTTGCTATTATGCATGATGAGGATCAGAAATCAACTAATATCCAAATATGAGCTCAATGAAATGTTTGGCCAACATAAAAAGACACAGTATCTTGCAAATACTAAAACTATTGGAACGTGAAGTTCATACACATCAATGTGTAAAATCTATTGGATATACATCGGTTTTTGTGTGAAACTGAAATAATAGCTCTAAAGTTATGTGCTTTAAAACTTGAGTTGTGAAATAAATAAATTCACAAAACAATAAGTTGATTATTAAGAGATATATTATCTCGAGGTGGATGTAAATATCTTATTGATATTTTATGAGACAAGTATTTATTTTTCCTTAAAATAGGATTTATTAGAGCTCTCATATTCTACGAAGGATATGTAATGCCTCAAGCATGCCTCACAAATTCAACTTCTAGAAACAATTAATAAAGTTCTCAATAACTTTAATTGATCTAATTGAATGAATCCTTATATGGATAAAAATCATTTTGGACGCATCTTATATAAATTGCTTTTGCACATGTCTCTAAGAAATGAGTGGTCCTCAAGTACCATACATAAGTGCAATTGAGGTTTTGATGTTAATTCTGCAATTAATATGCGTCGTAAGAGTATATTTTCTCTTTTAATCTTTGTAGACACATTGTATACTTTCTAACAAATGCATTTGATATTGAATTGGAAGCTACACATATATTTTGTTATCATTGCAGGACTTATTCTTAACATCAACAATTTGGTGGACTTTATTACAAAGTTGTCGTCAACAAAAGTATTTGAGCAACTCGTTCAGAAAATTAGCATTCGATGCTTGAAATATATGCATTAAATTGAGGAGGAGCATTATGCGTACTGCACTCTTTTCCTTCATCAAGTTTTTATCCCATTGGGTTTTTCTTGATAAGGTTTTTAATGAGGCAGTATATACCGTATGATTAACGGTGAATATCCAAGGAGGAGTGTTGTAAAATAATACTAATGGGCTTATGTATATTCACCATTATCTCAACCAGTCCGTTAGGGTTTACATGTATTTATCTTCCCTATAAATACTTGATACTTGTAACCTCTTGGATTAATATAACTGAATAAGAATTCTCCCTTCTTCTCATTCTTCTCTTATTCTTGTGTTCTTGTTTTTACATTTACAACAGTTTTAAGTTTTTAATTAGTTTGAGTTTGTGTAGTGATAAACTTGAATCTTGTAAGTTATTTAGCTAAAAAAAATTTGAAAGTGGTGAATATATATTAAACGCTCAAACTTTATACAATATGAAGGAAATCAATGGACATCCCATGAATCCTTGATACTTGAATATGTAAGAGATAAAGAAAATTCCAATACATAACCTATCCAAACACTATTGAAATTTGTCCCATACCAAAATTTCATCAAGACAATAATTTCATGACTACATTTCTTACTTGAGATCAGTACAGCCCACCATATGAGCCAATACTAATCCATAAACAGGCATCATCATGAAAATTATGGCATCCTTACCTCACCCACAAAGAGTCATTGGTGTTTGACTACATTTCCTATAACACTCAATAGCCACTTCCTATTAGCTTATTTAGCTAAAATATATAAACAACTATTTAACCGGACACAAAAAACGCTAAGTTGTAGAAATTATACACAGTAATGAGCGAATCCAACCAACTACCCATTGATTCACTTATAAGATCAATCGTTTACAATACAATGAAAGAAAGAAGATAGATCACAAAGAATGATCTATCACTACAACTGAATACAATAAGAAAGACAAATAGATCATATAGTTGATCTATCAATACAAGAACAGCAACAGAAAACAATAGAGATTAACAGAGAGAGAGAGAGTTGGGAGACTTTGAGATGATATATTGAAGAAGATGAAAACCCTAGCTGCACGTCTGCCTTATATAGCCATCCAGGGAATCAACACTTGACACCTTCAGTCCCTGCAAAACTATAAGCTTGACAAACACACACTAAACATCAGGATTAGTGTTAGAAAGAATGAGAATGTTCAGAACAAGTCCCTGAACTTTTATAACAAGCAAAACTTGTTGTTTTAACACCCTCCCTTAAGTTTTTCAACCTTAAACATGTCCAGCAATCCAAGCTTTTCACAAAGAACTTTGTGTTGCTCAATATCTAGAGCTTTAGTAAGAATATCAGCAATTTGCTTAGTGGTCTAAATCTTTTCAGTTTTTATAACTCAGCTTGCAACTTTTTCTCTAACAAGATGAACATCAATTTCAAAATGTTTAGATTTTTCATGAAACACAGGGTTTGCAGCAATCTGCAAAGCAGAACTATTATCATAGTACAAAACAACTGGCAATAAGTCTTTTACTCCCATGTCACCCACCAAATTTGACAACCAAATAACCTCACAAGTAGCAGAAGCCATGCTTCTGTACTCTGCCTCTGCAGATGACCTAGACAAAGTTGACTGTTTTTTACTTTTCCAGGTCACCAAAGAGTCACCCAGAAACACACAATAACCTGAAAAATATTTTCTAGTAGCTGGACATCTTGCCTAGACAAAATCAGCATAAGCTCTCAACTTAAGATTGCCATTCTTATTAATTTGAATACCACTCCTTGAAGAACCCTTAAGATATCTTAAGACTCTTAGGGCAGCATCCAAATGAGAAACAAGAGGAGCGTGCATAAACTGACTTAAATAGTGTACTGCATATGATATATCAGGTCTAGTATTGGTAAGATATATTAGCTTACCCACAAGTTTTTGATAATTCCTAATATTATCAAGCAAATGATCATCATCAGATTCAATATGTTTAAGAGTAGTATTTTCAGGCAAAAGAGTATTAACATGTTTAGTAGCAAGTAAACCATATTCATATAAAAGCTCAAGACAATACTTCCTTTGGCTAAGACATATACCATCATCATTATCCAAGAATTCAATACTAAGAAAATATTTCAATTTTCCTAAGTCGTTAATTTGAAATTTAGACTTAAGAAACAACTTAAACTTTTCAATCTCAGATAAGTCATTTATAATTATCACAATATCATCCACATACACAAGAAGAGCAATAAACATTATCAAACTTCTTAGTGAACAAAGAATAATCATACTTAGACTGAACAAACCCATTTTCAAGAAGAGCCATGGTTAGTTTAACATTCCATTGTCTATGAGCTTGCTTAAGACCATACAAAGATTTGTTCAACTTACATACTTTGCCCTTTTGATTATCAAAACCAGAGGAAGAGTCATATAAACATCCTCAGTTAAGTCACCATATAAGAATGCATTGTTAATATCAAGTTGGAAAAGATCCCAATTATTGAAATAGCCACATTAAGCATAAATCTTACAGTAGACATTTTAACTACAAGACTAAATGTTTCCAAGTAGTCAGATCCCTCCCTCTGGCCGAATCCCTTGGCAACCAGCATAGCCTTGTATCTTTTAATGGCTCATGTGGACTTGTATTTAATTTTAAACAACCATTTAGACCAAATAGATTTTCTTCCTTTAGGAAGATCACAGATAGTCCAAGTATTATTCCTATTTAAAGCCTCTATTTCATTATTCATAGCTTCAATCCAATTATGATTTTGAATAGCCTCATAGTAAGTATTAGGCTCGGTAGATTTATTAAGAGTAGTAGATAAAAAATAATTGTGCTTACTGAGATTAGAATGACATATTTTTCAAGCCCATATTTCCTACTACTTCCAACAACATAGTCATTAAACTTAGCAGGCATTTTCACAAGTCTACTAGACTTTCTTATAGAATGCTGCTCTTGACTTATGTTCTCAGGCAAATCTCTTTGAGAGTTAAGATTAGAAGAAGAAGGGACATTGCCCTCAGAGGAAGGATTATCACCTATAGAAGTTTCAAAGTCAACCTCACTGACATCAGAAGTATCAGAACTTCTAGTGCAAGGCTGATCATTGCCATCATCATTGGGTGTAGAAGTACCTCTCCCATCATCATAGGGTCTAGATGAAGTTTGACTGTCAAACTTATGCTCATCAAAAAACTTTATATTATTTAAATCATTATCAGAAGAGTCTTCAAGAATATGATGATTTTGTTCAAGATATGAGTTCATTTTAAAAGGAGATACAGTTTCATAAAATTTAACATCTCTTGAATAAGAAATCAGTTTAGACTCAATACTATAAACTTTATAAGCCTTTTTAGTAGTAGAAAAACCAATGAGGACACATTTTTCAGACCTAGCAGAAAACTTATCAGAATTATTAAGAATAGATGAGAAGCATAGACACCCAAAACTTCGTAAGTGAGAGAGTTTTGGTTTAAACCCATATACAAGCTCAAAAGAAGATTTGCCAATAAGGACAAAAGAAGGCAACCTGTTAATAAGGTAAACAACAGTCAATATACAATCAGTCCACAAAAACAAAGGAATACCACTTTAAAATAACAAACTTCTAGCCATATTTAACAGATGTATGTGCTTTCACTCGGCAATATCATTTTGCTAAGGAGTATAAGCACAAGAAGTCTGATGCACTATACCAAGATTGCTGAACATATTAGCCATTTTATTATTGACAAATTCAGTACCATTGTTAGATATGATACATTTAATACTGGTTTTAAATTGATTATGAATAAGATTAAGAAAACTAACTAACAAGTCATAGACTTCATCTTTTGTTTTAACAAGATAGACCCAAACAACCCTGGTATAATCATCAACTATAGTTAAGAAATATCTGAAGCCATCCTTACTAATCACTTTGTAAGGACCCCACAGATCTAAATGAATCAATTCACCAATAACAGTGGTTTGATGATCACTGAGAGGAAAAGGTTCTCTGGTTTGCTTTGCCTTGTGACATATGTTACAAGGAGAAACTTTTAAGTCTTTGGTGAAATTGAGATCATGTTGCAACACATCAACAGCTTGATCAGGATCTATTGGTTTAAAAAACCATATACAACTCAAAAGAATTATTTAACCAATAAGCGAAACAAAAGAAGGCAACCTGTTAAAAGGTAAACAACATACAAAATACAATCAGTCGCACTAAACAAAGGACTACACATTTAAAATAGACAAACTTCTAGCTCCACATTTAATAGATCGTCCGTGCGTTTCTCTACAGCAATATCAAATTTTGCTAAGGATTTATAAGCCACAAGAAAGTCTGAAGCACTAAGAACCTTAGGGTGTTCAAGAAAAACCCGAGAAACCGACGAACGATGCCGGAACCGCTTAATTCCGAAACGCCGAAAAAACCCAAAAAACCAAAACAAAAACAAACGAAACACCCAAAAACAAACCAAAACACGAAAAAAACCCGCTTATCACGAGTTCGGTTTCGGTATTCATCTTTAGTAATCCGCGGTTAACCGACACCGTGAACAAGTGAAGAATAATGAAAAGATGAGAATTGAAAGAAATACAGTGTCAATATTATACATGATTGTTTTCTAACTAATAAATCATACAATTGCGTACGAGTATTAACCATACTATTGCACTAATGTTATTCCATAACGACTTTTAGCTCTAATGAAACATGTGGAAAAAATATGTGTGAAAATTCATGAATAGAGGACTCGTAATTTATAAAGGACGAATAAAGTATTATTTTGCGTTTAATAGTATAGTATGTTATGAAAAATATAAGATGCAAATTATTGTAACGAAACATAAATTGTAAATGAGTTTTACTCTACTCAATGTCCATTTTGATTATTACTTTACTAGAATGTACATTTAATGCTTTATAGCATGTTATTTTTTATACGTTAAACTCGATTAAACGAACAAAACGGTTAAACCGGATCCGAACCATGCAGGTAACACAGCCCACATTCCGGGTAACCCAGCATTCTGTTACGCCGACCTAGTAGGTTCAGATTTCGCGTATAGTAAAATTAATTACCCGAGCCCCGCAAAGGATAGTTTAAAAATCTCCAACTAAAACCGAAACCTAACCCGCGCCCCACTGAACGAACCCCTAACTAGACCAAGATGCTGAACATATTAGCATTTTATTATTGACAAAATCATACCATTGTGTTAATATACAGCATGTAAAATACTACTGTTTAAATGTGATTATGAATAAGATTAAGAAAACTAACTAACAAGTCATAGACTTCATCTTTTGTTTTAACAAGATAGACCCAAACAACCCTGGTATAATCATCAACTATAGTTAAGAAATATCTGAAGCATCCTTAACTAAAAATCACTATTGTAAATGCGACCCACATATCTAAAATGAATTCCAATTTCACCAAAAACGATCGGTTAGATTATACACTTCGAGAGGCAAAAGATGGTTCTCTGGTTTGTTCTTTTGCATCTGTGCAATATTCACAAGGAGAAACTTGCAGTACTTTTGGATGGAAAATGAGATCATGTGCAACACACAAACAAACTAGATATATTGATAACAAGCCTAGAAGTGCCACAAAAAGACTTGTGCGGAACATAGGCATATCACAGAATGATAACCTAAATTATACTTGAAATTCAGAAGTAAAGAAGATTGGAGTCAGTCAAAGCAAGTATAAAGGCCACCATTCTCCACTAGCAGTCCTCACAATTTAGCGGTTTTTGATGGAAAACCTGAAGTATAACACTATTCTCAGAAAAACCAAAACAAAAATTCTGCTATCGCTTAATAAGACTAGTTAATAACAATAGACTAACACAGTACAACTGGTCTACTTTTATACCCACAAAACAACAACATCAAACACAAACAACTTTTCAAAAACAACTTTTTCAGATAGTCTTAGATTACCAACATATTTAATTTTGGCAAGAGTTCCATTTAGATGACCCACAGTTAAATTTAGATCATATATATCTATAATGCCAAACATGTTAGTAGTAGAAATAGTCACGTGTTGATTAGCACCAGAGTCTATAATCCATCCCATGGTAATTTTACACATTATGGAATTACTATTAAAAAACATTTTAAAGTTTATGTTAAAGAAAACATTATTGTTGAAAAAAACTAGCTCTACCTACCGTATTGGCCTGAATATTCCCAGATGGCACATCATTGATGAGATTCATCAATTTCATCATTTGTTCATTAGTAAAAGATAATGTAGCACCTTTCTCATTAGAGGTAGAAGCGAAATTAGCATTAAAAGTCTTAGAACCATTTTGCTTAGGACCAGGTTCTTATTATAACCAGAAGGATAACTAATAATATCAAAGCATCTGTCAATGGTATGTCCAACCTTCCCACAGTTTGTACAAAGCAAGTTAGGATTAGGAAGTCTGTTATTACCAAAATTGACATTATTTCCAAATTTATTGTTATCACCCCTTTTATTCTCATTATTAGTCCAATTATTAGATTTAGCCATAAAACTAGAAACCTGAGGTTTAAAAACAGAACCATAAGAGGCAATGCCTCTATGAGATTCCTCTTTGGAAATAATAGCAAAGGTATCCTTAACATCAGGAAGATTCTCTCTAGATAAGAGACTACTTCTGATAGGTTAAAACACTTCATTAAGACCCATTAAGAATTCTATAAGTTTCATAAGTTGATTATGTTTTAAAACATCTTCTCTAGCAGCACAAGAACACTTAGGCCATATGCTGATAATGTCAAATTCTCTCCATAAGGAGTTAAGCTTATGATAATATTTAGAAATAATTAATTCACCTTGCTTAAACCCATGAATGTTTTGTAAAAGATAGAAAATTATAGACCCATCAAGTTTATCATAGGTTTCCTTAAGTTTAGCCCAAACCTCAGCAGCATTATCAGAAAAGATTTGTCCAAGAACTAAGTCCTCAAACATAGCATTTAACAACCAAGAAAGCATAATAGAATTACATCTTTCCCACTAAGTAGACAGGAGAGCACTATTAGCATAAGCAGACTTAACACAAGTACCATCAATAAATCTAGTTTTATTTCTAGTATTAATAGCCATTTTCATAGCAGCAACATATACTTTATAGTTCTTAGTACTAGTTAATTTCACAGAGATAATGGTATTAGAACTAAAATCACTATTTTGCAAATGTAGAGGATTTCCCAAATCAAGACTACTAATTAAATCCTCACTATTACTAGGACCAACAAGGTTAAAAACAAGAAAAGAACAAACAATAAGCAGATAAACACAAAAGCTGGGTAGACAAATAAGCACAAAAACACAAATAAGAAGCAAGAATCAGAAAATATATCAAGATCAAACAACCCCCAGATGTTGCAACTCCCGACTAAACCTAAAAACTTATCCACCAGCAATCTAAACAACAGAAATAAAAAATAAACTCACACCCAAGATTACAAGATCTTGACTGAGAGAACTAGAGTTGGCCATAGAGCAGATATTCACACCAATCAAGTTGGAGGATCAAGATGTTAACCGAACTCATTTACACCCTCTACAATCAAGATTTGTAAGCTTATAAAAGAGAGGAACACACTTACAGAGCAATAAGCAGTGGAATAACAAGATCAATCACATACACACTTGATTCACTTAGTCAAGTGTATAGATGAAACCATAACACAAAAGCCCTAAAATCAAAATTAGAGTTTCAAGAACCTTAAAATCAGTTTTCTTCAATTAACCCACAACTTCACAAAACCAGCACCAAATAGATCAATATTATCTCCAATTGCATCTCCAGAAATCCAAGAACCACAAGAAAACCCCTAAATATTGATCATACCTTAATTTCTTAAAACAACCAGATGAGAGCCTCAGAGCTATAATACCATGCTGATATTAATAAACAGTAATGAACGAATCTAACCAACCATCCTTTGATTCACTTATAAGATTAATCGTTTACAATACAATGAAAGAAAGAAGATAGATCACAAAGAATAATATATAACTACAAATGAATACAATAAGAAAGACAGATAGATCAATATATTTGATCTATTAATACAAGAACATCAACATAAAACAATAGAGATTGAGAGAGAGAGAGAGAGAGAGAGAGAGAGAGAGTTGAGAGACTTTGAGATGATATATTAAAGAAGATGAAAACCCTAGCTGCACGTCTGCCTTATATAGCCATCTAGGGAATCAACACTTGACACCTTCAGTCCCTGCAAAACTATAAGCTTGACAAATACACATATGATAGAATACTCATCATGACCGAGCAATTGAGCGAATTAGTTACATGTTACCACATAGATTAGTTGAGTGATTTGAGTGTTTTCATCTACCTATTTCGTGAGGTGTTTGGTTGTGTACTTGTAATTAATCGAATAAATGCTTAACGGAAAAATCCTTAGGGATACATTTTCATAAATTTCTAAAGGCTACTTGAGGACAAGTAGGATTCAAGTGGGGGATATTTGATGACATCAAATAACGTCACTTTTATAGCATCATTTATCCCATGTAAATTACCCATTTTGTATAATTATTGCAAGAATTGATACTTAATCGTTTATATTTGAGAATTGCAGTAATTATGGAGTACTTTGTGAAGATTAGCTAAAAGGCGCGCATTCTGGAGCTTAAACGAAGAAATCTAAAGAATACTATTCTAACATCCAATACGCCGTATCCATCAAGGAAGATACGGCGTATCTGTGCCTGCACTTCACAAGAAACCACGAAGACCTATACACCGTATCCAGAAGACTTCTATACGTCGTATCCAAGATATAGTAATAAAATATTCTAGAAGATATTGAACGTGGTCCTTACTCCAAGAAACTTCCAATACGCCATATTGACTTCAACCAATACGGCGTATCGACCAAATTCCAGACAGTATAAATAGAAAACCTAAAAACGAGTTTTAGGTGTGCTTGATTATATTTTCGATACCATAACCGTAAAGGTCGATTTTCAGAAGACAAGAAGAGCAGAAGTGGTCAAGCGAAGCTACTAATTCTATAGGTAACACCTTGTAATCCCTATACTCTTTTAATCGTTCAATTTTTGATATCATTCGTTTAACTCTGGTAGTTTATCTTGGTTGATTGATTATTCTTGTATTAATTATAATGGTTAAGGGCTAATACCCTTGGGTATTAGCCATGATTATGAAGATTCAAATGTTTGGTTTGTTTATATAGATTGCTTAATTTATCGTTGATCGTTGTTTATGTTTATCAATTTATACTTGTTTACGTGCTTTTGTATGCGATCTATCATTCAACTAGATCTAGTGATACTTTAGGATCCTGATTATCACTTCATAACATATAACGAATCTTAGATCAAGAAGAGAGAAAGAGTGTTGATTTCTAGAGAGAGAAACTAGTAAGAGAGTTGAGAGAGAATTAGAGAAAAGAGAAAATATGATAAATGAAATCAACTAACTTTTCCTAGGAGGAAAAGTTACTTATATACCCCGACACATTAAGTGACGTTCGGGATATTTGACTAGGACCTTGGCTCAGGTTTTGCTTGGGATTAAACCCGAAACATATACAATATTGGATTAACTATCGAGCCTGATTCCCGATACATTTCTATTACAACGTTAACTAAATGATTGACCGAGACTTAAATACATAATGAACAAACTTCATGTTCGACTCAATATTTTGAGGCTAACACTTTAGTTATCGTATATCTCAGGTTTAGAAATCAAAAATTTCATGGTCACCCCTCCTCTCTACTCAAATCACACGCACAACCATACATCTAATTAAATG
>BQNB010123777.1:0-20042 GCA_026074375.1 Tanacetum coccineum
GACATTGAAATGGCCGATGGAAACCTAGTAGGCACTAATACCGTTATCCAGGGTTGCACCCTGATTTTGTTAAACCAACCTTTCGAAATTGATCTCATGCCGATTAAACTCGGTAGTTTCGACATCGTCATTGGTATGGATTGGTTATCCAAGTACCATGCTAGAATTATCTGTGACAAGAAAGTCGTCCACATCCCCATCTACGGTGAAACTTTGATCATCTGAGGTGATCGAATTAAAACCCAACTAAACCTCATGTCCTGTATTAAAACCGAAAGATATATATCCAGGGGATATCAAGTTTTCATAGCCTAAGTAATGGAGAAGAAGTCAGACCAAAAACGACTAGAAGATATACTAATAGTCAGAGAATTTCCGGAAGTTTTTCCTGAAAATCTACCCGGCCTTCCTCCGGTTCGCCAAGTAGAATTCTAAATCGATTTAATTCCAAGAGCGACACCAGTAGCCCGAGCACCTTACAGATTAGCTCCTTCAGAAATGCAGGAAATATCTGACCAACTATAAGAGTTAGCAGACCGAGGTTTTATCTGACCAAGTACTTTGCCCTGGGGAGCTCCTGTCTTATTTGTTAAAAAGAAAGACGGATCTTTCAGAATGTGTATTGATTACCGGGAGCTGAATAAACTTACCATAAAGAATCATTACCCATTACCCAGGATCGATGATTTATTCAACCAGCTTCAAGGTTCAAGTACTTACTCAAAAATTGAATTAAGATCAGGCTATCACCAACTAAGAGTCAGGGATGAAGATATTCCCAAGACTGCTTTTAGAACACGATACAGACACTACGAATTCCAAGTGATGCCATTTGGTTTAACTAACGTACCTGCTGTGTTCATGGACCTCATGAACCGTGTGTGCAAACCATACTTGGATAAATTTGTGATAGTATTCATCGATGATATTATCATCTACTCCCGTAACAAAGAAGAACATATAGATCACCTAAGAATAAAACTGGAATTACTCAAAAAGGAGAAATTATATGCCAAGTTCTCCAAATGTGGTTTCTGGATCAGTATCGTGCAATTTCTCAGGCACGTGATTGACAATTAAGGAATTCACGTTGACCTCACCAAGATTGAAGTAGTTAAGAATTGGGCATATCCTATTAAACCCACAGAAGTACACCAATTCTTAGGACTAGCCGGTTACTATCAGAGATTCATCGAAGGTTTTTCAAAGATTGCAAAGCCTTTGACTGAATTAACCCAGAAAAACAAGAAGTATATATGGGGAGAAAACCAATAGTCAGCTTTCCAACTGCTAAAACTGAAGCTTTATGAAGCTCCAATCTTAGCATTACCAGAAGGAAACAATGATTTTATCGTTTACTGTGATGCATCACTCCAAGGTTTGGGAGCGGTGTTAATGCAAAGAGAAAAAGTTATTGCATATGCATCCCGACAACTCAAGCCTCACGAAGAGAACTATACCACTCACGACCTCAAATTAGGAGCAGTAGTGTTCGCTCTTAAAATTTGGAGACACTATCTGTATGGCATAAAGTGTACTTAGTTCAATGATCATAAAAGTCTTCAACATATCCTTGATCAGAAGGAATTAAACATGAGACAACGTCGTTGGTTAGAATTACTTGCAGATTACGATTGTGAGATTCGCTGCCATCCTGGAAAGGCAAATGTTGTAGCAGATGCCTTAAGCCGGAAGGAATGAATCAAACCACTCTGAGTCAGGGCATTAGTCATGACCCTTCACCCAAAATTACCATCACAAATCCTCGAAGCCCAAACTGAGATGATCCAAGAAGAGAAAATCAAAGCTGAGAACCTACGAGGAATGGACAAAGCATTTAAAGTACGTCCTGATGGAACTCGTTGTATCAAGAACCGAAGCTGGTTACCACTTTTTGGTAATTTGAGAGACTTGATCATGCATGAATCTTATAAATCAAAGTATTCCATCCACCCAGGTTCTGACAAGATGTATCAGGATCTAAAGAAACTCTATTGGTGGCCTAACATGAAGGCAATCATCGCTAAATATGTTGGCAAGTGTTTGACATGCTCTAGAGTTAAAGTGGAATGTCAGAAGCCATCCGGCTTGATGATACAACCAGAGATTCCTACATGGAAATGGGAAATAATAACAATGGACTTCATTATAAAACTACCCAAAACATCAAGTGGACATGACACAATTTGGGTCATTGTAGACCGCCTTACCAAATCAGCACATTTCATCCCTACCAGAGAGACAGATAGTATGGAAACCCTTACAAGGTTGTATATAAAGGAAATAATTTCACGGCATGGAGTGCCGATATCCATCATATCGGATCATGACAGTCATTTCACATCCAGATTCTGGCAGTCAATGCAGAGTGCTTTAGGTACTCTATTAGACATGAGTACGACATATCATCTCGAGATCGATGGATAAAGTGAAAGAACCATCCAAACACTCAAAGATATTCTTCGAGCCTGTGTTATAGATTTTGAAAAAGGATGGGAAAGACACTTACCATTGGTAGAATTTTCTTACAATAACAGTTACCATGCCAGTATTAAGGCAGCACCATTTGAGGCACTTTATGGTCGAAAGTGCAGATCACCTGTCTGTTGGGCCAAAGTTGTAGATGTTCAACTCACGGGACCAGAGATAATCCATGAAACCACCAAAAAGATAGTACAAATCCGACAACGCTTGTAAGCTGCAAGAGACTGGCAAAGGAGTTATGCCAATGTAAGGCGAAAGCCTTTGGAATTTCAAGTTGGAGATCATGTTATGTTGAAAGTATCACCTCAAAAAGGTGTCATTCGATTCGGAAAGCGAGTAAAGCTTAACCCCCGGTACATTGGACCATTCAAGATCCTTAAAAGGGTCTGCCCAGTGGCATATAAACTTGAACTTCCTGAAGAACTCAATAATGTCCACAGTACTTTCCACATTTCTAATCTAAAGAAATGCCTATCTGACGAATCTCTCGTCATTCCAATGAAAGAGCTTCGGCTTGATGACAAACTCAACTTTGTGGAAGAACCAATTGAAATTATGGATCAAGAAGTCAAGCAACTGAGACAAAGTCGTATCCCTATAGTCAAAGTGAGATGGAACTCTAAAAGAGGACCAGAATTCACGTGGGAACACGAAGATCAAATTCGTACCAAGTATCCACATTTATTTCCAAACATCACTCCAACATCTAATTAAATCTCGGGACGAGATTTTTTTAAGGTTAGGAGACTATAACAACCCACAATTTTCCTTTATGTAACTATCCATCTATTAAATTATATGCAATTTTCCTCAGTGTAATTTCCATCTATTAAATTAGATGCAATTTTCCTCAGTGTAATTTCCATCTATTAAATTAGATGCAACCATTTTCATGGAAAGATTTCATCAACGTTGATAGCAAGTAAACGTCATAATATGTCAAGCAATATGTTTTAAACTTCATTTTATCATACGTTATCTATTTAACTTACTTTCCATAACGTTATTATAAAACGGACTTTATACGTTAACGTCTATATCAAAACCCTAACTTTATGTAATGTTTACATACAAAACATATGTACAAGCTTATAAGGCTTGTGTACAAGTTTTAATACATGAAATTCAAATATCTTTTCCTTTTAAAACCCTAGTACAACTTTCTAAAGCCCTAGGTACAAGTCAATTAAGCACGAGATTCAAATAAGCCATTTTCCCTCCAAATCTTTTAAGCTTTTTGTACCACCTTCCAAGCACGAGTTACAAGCACTCTAATGCATCATATTTAAACATTTTTCCCTCTCTAATACCCTAGCTCGACTTAAACCTAAAACCCTAACCCGAAAACCCTAAACAACCCGTTTCACCCTAAACTTGTTCTAACCAAGCTACAACCAAGCAACCACCCTTCTCCATGATTCACCACCATGCCTACCACCTTGCTAAGTACCTCCATTACCTCCTTGTCACCACCCTAGCACCCTAGCACCTTGTCACACCCTTTCTCACCAAGCAAATACCCCCGTCACCCCCCTTTGATAACCGAACCCCTCACCACAACCTTACACCTTGCTATGCTAGTCCCTAGCCCTCCTTAGTCATACCTAGCATCCCTTGGTCACTACTCTACTACACCTTAGCCACCACTCCACTCAACTTGGCCACCACTCCAAGGTTTTGAGCCTATATATACATGCATACATACACACTTCTTTAACTCACCATTTAAACTCAAAGCTACCTCAAAACTATGATCTAGCCAAGCCATAGAAAAGAAGAAAGGAAAGATAAGCTAAGTAAAAGAAAAGGTTTAAAAAGAAAGAAGTTCTTGAATTCATCTATAAGTTTTCGAATCATAATAAGCAATTTCAACCCATTTCAAGCTCTAGTAAGTCTTCACCTTGTTCTATAAGCTCTTGTCTTGTTTTAAATCCTTAATAAGCTCTATTAGATCATATATAAGCTACTTGTTTAAGCCTTGAACCACAAACCTACACAGTTTGGTTTTTCTAAACCAAATGAACCCATTTTGGGATTTCTAGCTCACAAGCTCATTTCATAAGCTGTAAGCTCATAAAACCAACTTATTTTAGCTTATAATAATAAGCTATAAGCTGCAAATTGAAATCGGATTTCAAAAATACCAAGTTTATGAATTTTGGAGTTAATTCGCAAATGGTTTCATGCAAAGGGGTATATATTGTAAATTTTTAAAACTTATAAACTAGAGGGGATGAAAATGTAATTATCCTAAACTTAAAACCCCAAGGGCCTGTTTTGCCAACTTTCAAAATTAAAGGTTAAATTTATATAAATTTATATATAAAGGATTAAATTTGTAAATATATATTGTCATTTTTGTATTCTCAAGGGTATAAAATGTAATATTTTTATATTAACTATAAAAATATATTTAAATAATATAAGACTTGATTTTATTAAAACCCGACACATTTGTCGTTATCATTCGTCAATCGAAACACTATAAAATAATTATGTTATATATTTAACATAATTTATCATCCGCTAGCTTTTGAAGAAACTTAAAAAGATAAAATCCTATCATTTAAACTATAACGTATCACGTTACTAGGGAATTTAATATGAGGGGCTTTCATTTGGGTAGACGTTTTGACGAGTTGCTGGATTTACGATTTAAAGTGTCCTAGCTCCTCAAATGTTTACTACATGACCTCTGGATTATGATAGCCCAAACAGTGGTACGATGTTTTCATGAACTAATAAACTAAATGAATATTTATGTTAAACTTTATGAAATAAAGTTTTGAAACAATCAAACTAAGACTTGACATATTACCCCAAGTTGTGTGACGAGGCCGTTTATTTCCATTTGAGTTACTTTTGACATCAATCAACTACCTTATCAAGGTGAGTTCTTAGTCCCACCTTTACATGTTTTCTAAACCCCGTAGGGGGATACATGCTATAAACCATGAATACAAGTATTTTCCAACTGTATGCTATCCTAATATATTATTGCCTAAGTTTACCTCTACTGCCAATATCATTTAATCATAAACCATTAATCACTTGCGAGTGAACGCGCATATTGGGGATAGATCTATTGGGGTTGACGAATCCCGTTTGTGTTTACCTGTACATGAGGTAATCAAACGCACTATATTTGAGAATAATGGGTAACTTTGGCAAGTTACCTTTCTAAGAGGACATTTGTTCCTCAATAACATCACTGAAGTGATTTCTATGTTAACGTGTTGGTGTCATGAGCTTAAGGCAATAATACTATTTTCCATGATAATTGTAATTGTACAATTATTATCACTTATGCTGACTTGTATTCAACTATTACATTTCAAACTTGTATTCAACTATTACGTCCAAACTTGTTATCATTCAAACTCTATGTTTTCATATGTATTCAAACTCTATGTTAAATAAGGGGGTGTTACAGATAGTTTGGAAGCTATTTGATTCATGTGGAGTACACTTTGTGAGGTTTTTAAATCTGCATATCTTTATGTTGGTAGAGAAAAGATATCCCCTTACAAAAGCTACAATCACATAAATGCTCAATAAGAAGCTTCAAGCTGATCATTGGAATGAAATATGCTATCAACTTCTTAAGCTCATAACTAAGCAACTCAAGAATCAATGAAGTATTTGGAAGCATCCTCCTGGTGATTATGAAGGTTTCATAAATATCAAGTTTAGGGGAGGATTGTTGGGATTAAAAGATTCTTGATGTTGTTTAAAAGTTACAACTGCTTATTCAGAGTTAATGCTGCTGGTACAAAGTTACAACTGCTGACAGAGTTACAACTGCTAATAGATAAAGATTGATTGAAGATAAAGATTGCTTATGTGATATGTATGAGATATTTTTGTAAAAGATACGTATAAGTTATTTATTTAGAAGATCATGATAACTTAGAAAAATATTGTAAGTCAGTTAGGACTCCTTGGTGTATAAAAGGAGGTCCTAGGGCATAGAGATTGATATATATTTTTGTTGTTCTGTCAATCTATTCGTAGCTTTAAGGTTTTGTAACCCTAACACTATTGTTAGGATCAAGAAAAGTCTCGGTCACTTCCAATATTAACTAGTCAAAGCCCGTAGTTAGTCAATGTCTAGTATGATAAGCTAATATGGCCCAAAGGCCCATGGAAAGCCTCCCAAGGCCCATGGCCGGCCAATATTGTAGTATAAATACCCTCTCCATGCCTTGGAGAGGGTGTTGGTTGGTTGGTTTTGTATTCTCACTTTGCTAATGAATTATATGTTTCTTACTTTCTCTCTCTAGAATACATCCATCCTTCCACTTTCTCTCACTAAGTTCCTTCCCATTTCATATCAAAAGTTTTATTCGTGTACTTCTTCAATTGGTATCAAGAGCCATGGAGTGGTGTGTTTAGTTTTTGTGTTTAAGCTTTCTTGTTGGTTTGTTTTTGCAAAATCGTCCTTTATTTTTTCTTTTCTTTTGATTCCAAAGCTATTGTGTACACTAAAGGATTATTTACCTTGGTAAATCTGATCTAGTATCTTTATGATATAGGTGTACAAGCTTAGAATCAAGAAAAATATCATTTTTGTTACATTTTTGTGTTCGAAAATCTTATAAAGAGCAAAAATCTTGTTTTAAATTTTTTGGCTTAAAACATTTTAAAGTTTTCATTTTTATTGTTCCTATAAGTTTAGTAACACTTGTTGTATCAAGTATTTTTTGCAAAACATCATCAAAAGTGTCTTTTGGGGTTTTTTAAGTTTTTAGTTTTTGAAGTAGTGGGAAGTCGAAACAACTGAGTCGATCAACTGAAGTGGAACAACTAAGTCCGAACAACTCAAGTTGAATAAATGAGGTCGAACAACTCAAGTCGAACAACTCAAGTTGAACAACTGAGTCGAACAAATCAAGTCGAAAAACCTGAGTCGAACAACTCGAAGTCAAACAACTTGATTTAGTTGCAACCGAACAACCCAACTGCAATGAAAGCCGAACAACTCTACTCTAGTAGGAGTTGAACAACTCACCTGCAGTGCAAACAGAATAATTTATTTTTTTATGTTGCAAAACGTAAAACTAGCTCAAACACCTTAGTTGAAAATGAAACAACCCTATTTAGTTGAAACGAACAACTTTCCTTTTAAGGAAACCGAACAACAAATTTTTTCAAAATTTTCTACGGTGTTTTATTTCGTTTTGGCTCTGATTTGTAAAAAATCTCTTGAAATATTAATTGTTTTCCCGGTTTTGTCAAGAATTATAAAATCCCGTGTAGTTTCATTAATTAAAACACTTAAAAGACAACTTAATTAAACACAATTACTTTCTACCACCGTCCGATCAACCAAGTAATCATTTAATATATACATTTATCAATGACGACTCTTGCTGACAAAGCTATCCTTTCGGGTGCTGACAATCGTCCACCCATGTTGGAAAAGGATATGTACGATTCTTGGAAAATAGGAAATGGAACTATATATGCTAAATAGACAAAATGGATGAATGATGCTTGAACTTCGTGAAAGTTGAGTTCACTCATTTGGCTTCAAATTGGTGGAAAATGAAGTGTTACAAAGGGCCAAAGAAATATTTTGAGTTATTGATACAGAATGAACTTTCAAAGCTGATTGTGATATCAAGTGCAACTATATCATTCTCCAAGTATACACCTGATGTCTATGCATTCGTTTCGCAATCAATAAAGTTACCATGGAACTTTTGGGAAAGAATTTAACTTTCAGCAAGGTAACTTATTGACGAAAACAGGAAAGGGAGTGTTAAGCTTTTTTATGATGAATTTGATTAAGTTTTGCTTATAAGAAGGGGGAATCACTTCGTGGAATTATACTTGAGATTTTCTCTGTTACTCATGACATGAACTTTTACAACTACAACATGAAACTGGAACAATTTCAAGTGAACACAAAGTTTTTGAATACCCTTCCTCCTGAATGGAGCAAATTTGTGACAGATGTCAAACTGGTTCGAGATTTGCACACAACTAACATCGATCAGCTTCATGCTTATTTGGGACAACATGAATTTCATGCAAATGAGGTTCGTTTAATGCATGAACGCAATTCAGACCCGCTTGCTTTGGTTGCAACTCATCAGATGACCCAGTCTCCTTATCAAACTCATCAAAATTCACACCAAAACACTCAATTTCAACCACAAGTTTCATCATATCAGTCTCCACAGTATGGTTCACCTTATCAGTCTCAACAATACTCAACTCATCAATCATCAACACCTCTTTCAATCACTTATCCATCCAATGATTATCAGTCATCAATTCACCACAACATTTATTCTCCATCATCATCTATACCTCAATTGGAATATCCTCCCTCAGTTGATCAACAATCTGAATTTTCCCAACAAGAATCAGGTTTAATTGTTCCAGTGTTCCAGAAAGGTGATGATCCCATTGATGCCATCAATCACATGATGTCGTTTTTGACTGCTGTCGTCACTTCCCGTTATCCCACTACCAATAACCAGCTGAGAAACTCGTCAAACCCTAGGCAACAAGCTACCATTAATAATGGAAGAGTAACATTACAACCAATTCAGGGGAGACAAACTTCTGTAGCTGCGGGTACTTCAAGGACTTATACTCCGGGAGCAAGTGGAAACAATTCTGGAAAACAAAGAACAGTTATCTGCTACAACTGCAAAGGGGAAGGCCACATGTCCAAACAGTGCAACAAACCAAAGAGGAAACGGGATGATTCGTGGTTTAAAGATAAAGTGTTGTTGGTTCAAGCTCAAGCAAGTGGTCAAATTTTACATGAGGAGGAACTCACATTTTTGGCAGATCTAGGAATTCCAGAAGGTCAAGCCACACAGACTGTCATAACTCACAATGCTGCTTATCAAGCTGATGATTTGGATGCATATGACTCTGATTGTGATGAACTTAACACTGCCAAAGTTGCTCTCATGGCGAATTTATCTCACTATGGTTCAGACGCTCTTTCTGAGGTACACAATCATGATAATGTGAATAATGATATGACTAATCAAGTTGTGCAGGCTATGCCGTCTTTTGAACAGTCAAATGTTGTGAACCATTAAGAGATTGAAATAACCAGTGATAGCAATATCATTCCTTATTCTCAGTATCTGATTGAATTACAACATGTAGCTGTTCAAAATTCTAACTCTTCTGCATAACAAGATGATTTGATATTATATGTGACTGAACAACTAAAAACCCAAGTAGTTCATTGTACCAAGACGAATCAGGAAAATAAAAGTGTCAATGATACTTTAACTGCTGAGCTTGAAAGATATAAGGAACAAGTCAAAGTGTTGAAAGAAGGACAAAACGTTGATTTAAAGAGTCAAGATAACATTTCAGATTCATGTGCACAGTCTGTAGAGATTTATCATCTTAAATGAACTCTTTCAGAACATTTAAAAGAAAAGGTATCTTTATTGTAAACGGTTACACTTCTCAAAAATGATATTAAGAAAGAAGAATCTAGAAACCTTGATAGGGAAATAGCCTTAGAAAAGCAGATCAAACACCTAGATAATATCGTTTTAAAAGAGATAAATCTGCACAAACTATTCACATGTTGACGAAACCTCAGTTTTTCTATGATAATACCACTAAACAAGCTCTAGGTTTTCAAAATCCTTTCTATCTGAAGAAAGCTCAGCAATTGGAACCTATGCCATATGTTGGTGATATAATTTAGAAAACCAATCCTATTGTGATCCTTGACTCAAAAGAGACCTTAACACTTGCTAAAAAGAGTCGTTCAAAAATGATTTTAAAACATAAGGATAATATGATGCAAGAAAAGATAAAACAAATTGATACCACACCAATCGATTATGCTGCTCTTAATAAACTCAATAAAGATTTTGAAACACGGTTTGTTCCACAAACTGAATTATCTGCTGAACAAGCCTTTTGGTCTCATAACTTTGTGAGTTCCTTAGAACCCGATCTTTTTGATAGACCCACCAATGTTGAGGTTCCTAAAGAACTTCCAAAAGTCATCATGGTTAATACAAGTTTGAAGAAACTTAAATACCATCATGCTAACTTTGATGTGGTAGTCAAAGAAAGAACCACGCCCACAGCTATCATAGAGAGCATGTGGGGTTTCAAACATACAAAAGCTTGTTTTAGGGATGAAATAATTCCATTTGTAAAAGCTCTGAAGAACTTATTTAGTACATTCAACCAACAATTGGTTGATGAACTTGCTGAAGTCCAAAATGTCTTCTATCAAATGGAACAGGATGTGGAACAACATCGTGTAGAGTCAAAAACATTTGAAGTTAAAATGAATCAAGCTTTGACCCTGCCATTGTACTTGTGAGCTCTTAAATTGACTTCCTTGCCCATCAATTTCTAAAACCCCCTTGATTTAACCCTAAGGTGAAACCAAGAAGATGGTGAATAGTAAAATGGATTTCGCGCCAAATTTTTCTTTTTATAACTGAAAGAGGTAAATTCGGTTTGAATTTTAGGAAAGTTGCATTTTTAGTCCTTGTGTTTGGATCCTTCTTTTTCGAGTTATAAAAGGACTTTGGAAATATACAAGAATGGTCCTTGTGGTTGTTATAAAAGGAAATGGGCTAAGATACTTGGGTCGGGTTGGGCTTTTTGGGCTTAGGGACCATTTGTGTAACTTTTGGATTTTTAGGGCCTGAAATGGAATATTTTGGGTCTTTGTCTTTTAGTGGTTGACTTCTGTTGACCATGTTTGACTTTTTGACTGTGAACTGACTTCGGCTTCCGGCTTTTGTACACTCTTCTGATTCTTGTGTCCGCACTTGCCCGTTTTTGACGGTTTTCTTGTGATTTTTGAGATATCCGTACCTGCACACACAAAACACAAATACAAGCATATTGTTGCCATTTTTGGTCTGTTTTGGGTTTATTTGGGTTATTTTAGGTATAAACGGATATGTGTATTCTACACTTATCAAAATTCCCCAAACTAAACCTTTGAAAAGTAGCAAAGATCTTTGTTGAGAGAGTTAAGAAGTCACAAGTTATAAAACACCCGATTTCCCATTTTCAAAGATTTTTCTCTTTTTATGGCTTTTTTTTCTTGATAATTAACTACCTAACTACAACTTATTTGTGATGACATAATGTATTGTTTTCATTACCTCATTGGTAACGCATAACTCTGTGAGTTCCTCTAACCCGATCTTTCTGATAGACCCAGCCAATATGAGGTTTCCTAAAGAACTTCAAAAGTCAAATGGTTAATACAGTTTAAAGAAACTTAAATATCATCTTGCTAACTTTGATGTGGTAGTCAAAGAAAGAACCACACCCACAGCTATCACTGAGGGCACACGTATGGTTTTCGAGACTTACAAAAGCTTGTTTTAGGGAAAAATAATTCTGTTGTAAAAAGCTCTGAGGACTTATTTATATCATTCCAACCAACAATTGGTTGATGAACTTGCTGAGTCCAAAATATCTTCTATCAATGAACATGCTGTGAACAACATCGGTAGATTCATAAAACATTTGAAGTTAAAGAAATCAACGTTTAAACGAAAATGAAACGACCTCTTGGAACAAAGAATGAGCAAAGTTATTGTGAACTTGATTGTAATTTCCTCTATGGTTTTGCCTCTGTGAATGGGTCATAATTGAAAAGTGACTCTATGGACATGCATCCTGGTAGCCCCCCCCCCACACCCAAACACTTCAGGCCCGTTCACAAAGAAGAAGAAAGTTGTACGTTCAGTGCGCTTATACTTTAAGATAAGAGAAATCTTCTATTTTCCGACCATTCACATAACATACATATATCATAACGCGATATTATTCAAGTGATCACGTACAATAACTTGTATTTTAGCTCAGCTGGCTAATCAAAAGGTAATCACATATCATTTTTGAAGGAGAAAAGTTGAACAAATATTCAAAAGTTGATTGATTCTTCAAATGGTCAATATGGCTTATGAATACAGCAGTTCAGGACCCTGATACGTGTTTAATTACACATACCTTTGACCATTAAAAATGGACTTAAATAAACAAAAACGTACCAAAAATACATTGTATTTGTATGTTTTGCTTTTGAATTGTGCAGGTAACGGATATCCAAGAAAAGGAAAAAAACAAAGCAAAAACGATAAAACCGAGCACAGAATGGAAAAGCGTGAAAAGAAAAGTCAAGTCAAAGCCCAAAGTCAAAAAGTCAAAGTCAAAAGTCAACCAAAGTCAACCCCGAGAAGAGGCATTGGAATGAGCATCGAAAACCGAACCCGAAAACCTAAATTGTCAAAAGTGGGCCCACCTGTACCCACCTAGTGGGTCCGGGTCAGCCCACTTATATGTTACAATCCTTATAAAATCAAAATGGCCCATGTTCCTTTTTAATCCTTTTCATTTAAATACTGGCCCGTCCTAATTTTTAAAGAAAAAAGCCCATATCCATGGCCCAATCCCATGATAACTAGTGTTGGCCTTAACCCATTAAAACGTTAACACCATTAGTCCTAAAGTACTAAGAATTGTTCTCCAAAAGGACTAACCGTGCAAACCCCTAACCTATCTCCAGGGACCATAATACAAAATAACAAGGACTCTTCTTTGCAATATCATGTATACACTTAAAGGGACCAAAATTGCCCATTCCCTAAAAAGTTTTACCCTGCTTTTTCCCGCCATTGGTCACTGTATATCTCTTCACACACAAATTGTGTGTTTTACCCTGTAACAAGAAGACAAAAACGACACCCCACACTCTTAACCATTCCCCACATCCAACAAAACCCCAAAACCAGCTGGCAGATCCCAAATCCTCCCATTCGTCAAGAATATGGACAAAAAGATTAAAGGTTGAGATTTCTGAGATTGGGACCAAGAAAAAAAAAAATAAAGGGTCCAGATGAATTTGGACTCTCCTCACCAAACAAACCCAACAAGCCACAACTATTCGCAATATATAGTTTTAGTTATTCCTTTGTAAGAAGAAGGTGTAGTTTTTTTTAGTTAGTTTAGTTTCTTTTGTGTATCTAAATTTATTTTTAAGTAATTCTTAAACATTGTACTCTTTAATTATTATTGAAAGTTTTGAATTATCATGGTTCTTTAAGTTTACATCTAATTAATCAGTTATACTAATTTGATTTTGTAAAGTTTGTTTAAAAAATTCTTAAAGTCTGTTTTTAAGCTATAAGCTCACACTTATAAGCTGTTTGATAGCTTATAAGTGTTAGCTCACTCAAACAAATTTCACTCAGAAAGAATCAAAGAAAAAGGGAGTTGCTGATTTTAAGCTTATTGGATGAATAAGAAATTTTGGATGACTTATTGGGTTTGTAGAGCTTATGGTCAGCTATAGTGTGGATAAAAAGCTGAATTGGTTTCTTAAGTTTATCTCCAAAAGCTTAGACTTTTGTAAGATTTCATTTTCCCAATTTTTCCATTTTCTGCATCTTTACTGTTTTATATCTTATTTTGCTTATCTGTGTTTACTTCTGTCTTATTTGTGCTTATTTGTTCTTGTTAATGCTTATTTAATCTAGTTTATTGCTTTTCTTAATCTGTTTTAGCCTTTAACTACTTAACCTATATTTAAAAGGGTGTTTGGGACAAGGCTCAAGTGGTAAGAATGGTCAAATGCAGTATAAACTGTCTTGGGTCCTCAAATCAACTTTCATAAGCCTCAATTAAGTCTAATTTTTAGCTGCTTAGTTAAATGATACTACTTAAGGTATGGTGTAATGCTCAAAATACATTTGTAGTGCATCATGTGTCAAATACCTTTTGAGTCTTTAGTCTTGTCTGCAATTCATTTTGAAACCAAAAAGATCACTTATGGTTAACTGTCATTTTTAGCACCATTGTTAGCTTTATGTCTTACTAATTGTGATTTCGAGCTAATTTTTATTATTTTAGTCTCAAACTTCAATTGTTTTCAGTTTTAGCTTATTTTAAGTAATTATATATTCTAAAACGTAGCTCAAAGTAGTGTCTTAGACATAAAAAAATCCCGTCAGCCTGTTTTTAAGGTAATATATCTTAATGCTTTTATGGCTAATTCAGCTTATTCTTTTTGCAAATTTTTAGTCCCTTTCGGTTTATTTAGGGTCTAGTATTAGCCTATTCAGCTACTTTAGTTTTAAAGATCTTTTTTTCTAGCTCAAAAAGGGTCTGATTGTCTTTTAAAAATGAAACACCAAAAATATGCATGCTGAGTGAATTCAGCCCTTTTCTCAAGCCTTTTTCAGGGCTTATCTTTATTTCAATCTCTAATTTCTTAGTTGCTTATTGTAGTTCATAGGCTAGGCATTTTAGGGATATAAGCCTCATAGCTATAAGGATCCATCTTTGAGCTTAAATTTAAGCCTAAAAAGTGTCCTTAGGCTGTTTGTGTGTCATTTTGCCCATTTTCCTTATTGCTTTTTATTTCTGCTGTTATCCTTTGCCTTATTTTGCTCTAATGCTTACTAAGTAAGTAGCTTATCTGTTTTAGCTTATTTCCCATTTTAACTTGCTTATGTTGCCTTAAAAAGCATAGCAGTTAGCAATATTGACCCCTTTTGCTTATTTGCTTTTTAGCTTTTCTGCCAATTTGTATTTGCTTATTTTAGTTTTAACTTGCTTATTAGGTATGATAGATAATCTGTTCTTGCTTATTTCTCAATTTCCTTAGCTTATTTTTCCTTAAATGGCTTAACAGTTTTGCTTTTTAGAATTTAGTATAAAAAAAATCAAACTGTCAGTTTATTTGTGCTTTTTCTAGATTATTTATTAAGTTTTATAAAAAGTTGTAGTTTTAAGAATTGCTTATTTATGTCTTGTCTTTAAGATTTTCCAAAAAGAAATAAAAAAAATGTTTTTACAAAAAGGGAAGCCACAGGTTTCGAACCTGTGACACCCCTTTTAACACACACTCATCCCACAATGCACACACACTAACCACTGCCCTTGGGTCTTTTCACCTGATGGATTCTACCAAATTAATTACATAAGCCTTGTTTCCTTCTTTGCTTTTCAGCCCTTTGTGGCTTATTTACAACTTATTTATAAGCAATTTTTCTAGTTTCTTATTTTTCCTAGATTCAGCCTTAGTTAATCTACTTTCCTTGAATATTTCAGATTTTTAGGAATTAATATATTTTTTGTAATCAATTTATTTTATTAAAACTGTTTTTAATTCATAAAAAATAAAATAAAAGTCAAAAAAATAAAATTCGTATTTTCAAAATTTTCTTTTATCATTTAGGACCTAGGAAAAATAAAATTACATTTGTAGGGTTAAAATTGTAAAATTTTGTTTTTTAAAGAACGAGATTGAATCCCGTTTACGTTTTTCGTGTTTTTTAAGCTCAAATCACTTCTGTTTTTGGTCTAGTTTTCTTAGTTCTTGCATTTTAGTCATTTAGGGTTTATTGAAAGTTAAAAAATCATTTTAGGTTTAAATTTTGATAATTTAGTTTTTTTAGGGGCGCGTTTTTAATACCCGTTAACGTTTGTAGCCCGTATCTTTAATTGCCTTTCTTGTTTGCTTTTTTTTAGTTATTTTTTGCACTTTATTAGTAGAAATAGATTTCAAATCAAATATTTGATTATTCAAGCATAATTCCCAAACCGATTCTCGATTTTCAAATTTACGCCTCGACGGGAAACGACCCGGGAGATTTTAGATATTGCTTTGGTCAAAAGTAATTTCTTAGAGTCTTTCGGAATACGTATACTATATATAGATTATAATTACCCCTAAAAAGGTAGATTATCAAAGTGGCGCCGCTGCCGGGGAGGCGTGAGACGATTATCGAGTTGAAGTTTGTTATGCCTTGAAGACCCTTCCCCGTGAAGTTATTTTCTTGTTATAAAAATATAAAAATACAAAAATATTTTTCATTTTCTTTTATTAGTATATTTTTAAAATAAAAACAAGAAAAATCAAAAAACAAATTGTCCTAAAAAGAAAAAAAACATATCATCAAAATAATGTTCTCAATTGGAACATTATCATAATAAGTTCCCGAACAAAAGATTAAAAACTTACCTTTGGTGTCACTTACAAGGTACGGTTCACCTTTGAAAGATAAACAAACTACAAGAGGGGTATAAGGAGGGTTGTTCCGAGGAACTACGACCCGAAAGGAGAAGGTTTTTAATAGCTTCGCGCTTTCCTCCGTCTCCTGCCTCTTCGAACAATCCTTTTGTGCGTTTTTCTTTTAAAGAGCTACCGTGAAGCTTGTTGATTAATTGGTTTAAGTTGTTGATTCGTCAATAATATATATATATATATAAAATATATATATAAATATATATATATATATATATATATATAATATAAATATAATATATATATATATATATAACAGAAATATATTTATAACATATAAGCAAAACACTCAACAATTTACCTTTATACGGCAAGACTGTCAAAATTTCACATAAATAAAATATATAGGTAACACGGAAGTAATGAGTTCCTGGTCGTTATTTTCCCAACGAGGCTTGAAATGGAAAATTCGAATGACGATTGATGATTGATGTTTGAATAGGACAAGGTTTAATGATAGGTTTTCTATTTCACAATTAAATATACAAAAACGATTAAATTAAAACCTAAAAACGAAAGCGATATAACTTAAACCTAAAACGGGCACGAAAAACAAGGGCTAAAAACCTAAATATTTGCAATTAAGACCTAAAACAAAATTTAAAAGCTAAAAAGGATCTAAATTACAAATAACGAAGTTAAAAAAATACAAGACTAAAAACGTAGGACGTTTGACCCAAAAACGAGTCAAGAACAAAAACGTAACGAATCCCGTACTTTAAAAAATAAATTTTTAGAAAAAAAATCCTACAAAACTTTTATTATTTTTTCTCTACACAAAATATATGAAAAAAGAAAATTTTAGAAAAAAGATTTATATTTTTCTGACTTTTATTTTATTTTTTATGATTTTTTAAAGTTTTTAAACAAAATAAATTATAAAAAATACTAAACATTTACAAAAAAATTCTAGAAAAATTACACAAAATAGCTTAAAGGATAACAATCCTAGGAAAAATAAGAAAAACTTCACAGCTTATCAAATAAGCTGCGAAATAAGCTAAATCAGCTTATAAGGCTTATGGCCAAAAAGGGTTTAAGTATTTGATAAACAAACACTCTACCGGATGAGCTATTGTAGCACAGCGGTAGAGTGTGTGTTTATAAAGGGTAAGAGTGGTAGAGGTCGGGGGTTCGAGTCTTGCTCACCCCTGACTTCCCACTTTCCCCTTTTTTTTTTGAAAACTTATAAAATGAAAAAGCTAGAATAAATGAAAATAAGCTACTTTAAAACTTGGAATTCTTTTTGAAAAGCTATAATAAGCCTGGAAATAAGCTAAAAAGATGGCAGAACACCCTTTTTTACTCTAAGTAAGAAAATAAGCTAAGTTATGGACTTTTTGACCCTAATAAGCTACAAAACAAATAAAATAAGTTATCCTAAGGTTAGGCTAACACTAATAAGCTATGTAGGTCCAAAATGATCACTAAGAATGAAAATAAGCTTATATAAGCTGCTGTCCTACAAGTTTCATGGAAAAATCATTTGGAACGCAATGCGCAAGTTTTGAGTTTTGAATCATCTGTTAAGTCGCGCAAACGAGTCCCGTCTTAAAGATTGGCTTATAATATTCCTGAAAATGCAAAAAGATTAAAGTTTTAGTCCTAAATAAGCCAAGAAAAAGGTGTGCCAATTGGCTGTTTTGTACCAGGGGAAAAATATGCAATTTGGCAAATTTACAATAAGCTCAAATAAACTTAAAATAAGCTGAGAAGCCTAAAAAGCTAACTAATCTACTTATTTATCCTAAGGCAACAAAAATTTAAGCAAAATGACTAAGCCATAAGCTCAAATAAGCCAATTGGGCTTATGAGCCTATGACTGTTTGAAAAACAGCCAAAAGCTCACTTTTGGCTTAAAAATAAGCCACCTAAAGGTGACTTTGAGGGCTGAGCTTTTGGGGGCTTATTGGAGAGCTTATAAGCTTTCTAAAAATGTAGAAAGCTTAAGCTTTTCAGCTTAAATAAGCCAAGAAAAAGGGGTGCCAATTGGCTGTTTTGCACCAGGGGAACTTTTTGGCAGATTTTGAAAATAGTAAACTGCAATTGCACCCTTGAAAATAAGCAACCAATTAAGCTATAAAATAGGAAATAAGCACAAAAAGATAAAGTATGGCCTAAAAACTACTTATGCTCTAAAAATTAAATCCTAAATCCTACTGTAGCTTACCTAAAAATGATCATGAAAAAGGGTGCTTGTCACTTTTGATGTAACTTGACAGAATTGACCAAAAACTCATAAGACCAAAGGCTGTCTTAAACTCCCTTTTGACACTTCATTTTGAACTCAAAATAGACACAAAAGTGATACCTAAAGACTTTTTATCTAAAGCTTATGAAATAAGCTGTTTCTAGATAGCATTTTTCCATAGACTTGAACCTTCAACACTTAAATCTTTAAAATCCAACTTTTAACTCTAAAAACTTATCAAAACAGCTTAATACTTACTTAAAAATGATGACAAAGTAAACCAAATGACTTGAGCCATTGCAAATTCCATTTTGACCCATTTTAATGGTTATCCCAAACACCCCTTTATGCTTATGCAACTCTATTTAAAACTGATTTAAAGGGTATTAAACTATGCTTTCTCAAAACAAAACATTAAACTAACAGAATAAATGAGTCAAAGAAGTAAAGACACAAAGTTAAGCCCTAAAACTAAGCTTATCTCAATAAGCAGATTCTAGCTTAATTTGGCAGATTTACTTCAAACCCTAACTATATTACTTAAAACTCTTAAAACAAGCAATTTACACATATATTATCACAATTCAACTGGATTAAGTATTAATAAGCAAGTAAAAGCCCTAAATGAGCTATGCAACAGTGATAATGTTAGGATTAAGAAAACGACTCGGTCACCCCATGTATTTTCATGTTTAGTATAGCTCGTAGTTTTATTAAGTTATCGTTTGATTTATGGTGTGGGCCGGGTCTTTACCCACTGTAAGCCCACACCATAGCCCGTTTTATGGGGCATCTTTGTAAGAACTATTTAATCCCTCTCCACACATGGAGAGGGTGTTGGAAGAAATCATTTTACACACACAACAAAGTGTGTCTTTCTTATTTTTCTCTCCAACCATTCTCTCTCTCTAGCTTTTTCTCTCTCTAGTTCATATTGTGTGAAATTATAAGATCCTACAATTGGTATCATGAGCCAAGGGGTGGATTCGTGATTGTGTTTGTGGTTTTGTAGCTTTTTCGAACAGCTTATTTCAGTTTTTTTTTTCTTCTTTTTTTCTCTTTTGTAGCTTACTTCTACCAAAACTAGAGTTAGTATTTTTTTTTTCTTTTTTTTCTTTTGGGCTGTTATCATATATGATAATATGGGCCTCTATGGATTTCGTTTTGATCAACGTTTTTGTCTTGTGTGTTAAACTTCTTTCGGAATTTGTCGTTTTTTTTATTTTTTTTATTTTAATAGGCGCATTTTCTTCTCTTCTTTGTCAAGGCGTGTCTTTTCGTTATAGCTTATTTCAGTGGTTAAAG
>BQNB010123778.1:0-20041 GCA_026074375.1 Tanacetum coccineum
CGCACGTCCTTTATTAACGTATTTATTGATTCAACACTGTTTGATTTCATGTAGTTGTATCTTGTTGTAGGGCACAGTGCCCTAGTCCATTTGTTAAACCCGGCTTGGACTAGTTTTCTGTGAGAATCAGGTCTTACAGTCAAAATTAAAGAAATTAATTTCTCAAATTCAAGAATTGTATAGGCTTTGCATGTCTTCCAGTATAAACCATTTAGCTTATCGCTTTACATATTGCAATTCATCATAAAATGACGACAACAATATCCATGAAAAGAGTTTGGAAACACATTCTTGCATGCATGTGTAATCGCATAATGCCTATCAGATATAATTGTCAAATTTGTTACTTCCCCGATGCACTCTTTCAACTTGCTCAAGAACCAAGTCCATGAATCATTAGTCTTACTTTGGGCTACACCAGTGGCAATAGGTATGATTTGGTTATTACCATCCATTCCAACAACAACAATGTTTGTGCCGAGGTAAGTCCCTTTAAGATGTTCAGCATCAATAATGATCAACGGCCGCATATAGCATAAGAAACTCTTTATCTAGTAAAGAAAATTTTTAATAAAGTTAGTTCTAAAACAAATATTCAATGTCAAACCTTTCGATATCGATCTAATGCCAATTAAGCTTGGTAGTTTTGACGTTGTCATCTGTATGGACTGGTTATCCAAGTATCATGCCAAAATTCTCTGTGATGAAAAAGTCGTTCACATTCCTATCAATGGTGAAACTCTAATCATTCGAGGTGATCGAAGTAAAACTCGACTAAATCTCATATCCTGTATAAAAACCAAAAGGTATATATCCCGAGGTTGTCAAGTTTTCATGATTCAAGTAATGGAGAAGAAATCAGACGAGAAAGGACTAGAAGATATTCCCGTAGTCAAAGAATTTCCAGATGTTTTTCCTGAAGATCTACCTGGTCTCCCTCCCATTCGTCAAGTAGAATTCCAAATCGACTTAATCCTCGGAGCATCACCTGTAGCTCGAACACCTTATAGATTAGCTCTTTCAGAAATGCAAGAGTTATCTAACCAACTTCAAGAACTAACCGACCGAGGTTTCATTCGACCAAGTACATCGCCTTGGGGAGCTCCTGTCTTATTTGTTAAAAAGAAAGACGGATCTTTCAGAATGTGTATCGATTACCGAGAGTTGAATAAACTTACCATAAAGAATCGTTATCCATTGCCCAGGATCGATGACTTATTTGATCAACTTCAAGGTTCAAGCGTTTACTCAAAAATTGACTTAAGATCAGGTTATCATCAACTGAGATTAAGGGAAGAAGATATTCCTAAGACTGCTTTCAGAACGAGATACGGACATTATGAATTTCAAGTCATGCCATTTGGTTTAACAAACACACCTGCTGTATTCATGGATCTCATGAATCGTATATGTAAACCATATCTGGATAAATTCGTAATAGTGTTTATCGATGATATTCTTATCTATTCTCGTAACGAAGAAGAACGTGCAAATCATCTTAGAATTATCTTGGAATTACTCCGAAGAGAGAAATTGTATGCCAAGTTTTCTAAATGTGATTTCTGGATTCATATTGTGCAATTTCTTGGTCATCTCATCGATAGTCAAGGACTTCAAGTTGACCCTGCCAAGATTGAAGCTGTTAAGAATTGGACATCTCCCACTACACCCACAGAAGTGCGTCAATTCTTAGGACTCGCCGGCTATTACCGAAGATTTATCGAAGGTTTTTCAAAAATTGCAAAGCCTTTGACTAAATTAACCCAGAAAAACAAGAGTTATATCTGGGGCGAAGAACAAGAATCAGCTTTTCAACTCCTTAAACAAAAACTCTGTGAAGCACCAATCTTAGCATTACCAGAAGGAAACGATAATTTTGTCGTTTACTGTGATGCATCTCTTCAAGGGTTAGGAGCTGTATTAATGCAAAGAGAAAAAGTCATTGCTTATGCATCTCGACAACTCAAACCTCATGAAGAAAACTATACCACTCATGATCTTGAATTAGGAGCAGTAATATTCGCTCTTAAAATCTGGAGACACTATCTATACGGTACAAAGTGTACAGTTTTCACTGATCACAAGAGCCTTCAACATATTCTTCGTCAAAAAGAATTGAATATGAGGCAACGCCGATGGTTAGAATTACTCGCAGATTATGATTGTGAGATTTGCTATCATCCCGGAAAGGCAAATGTTGTAGCAGATGCCTTAAGCTGAAAGAAACATTCAGTTTACCTCTCCGAGTTCGAGCATTAATCTTAACCGTTCATCTTTTAGGACTTTTTGTGATTTTTCTGGATTTCTTTAATTTTTATAATTTTTCTTAGTTTAAATCTTTAAAAATCCATAAAAATACAAAAACAATTAAAAAATTAATTTTCTTTTTTCTAAAATTTTCTTTTATCATTTTGCATTTAGGAAAAATAGAATTTCATTTATAGGGTCATTATTTTGTAATTTCGCTTTTTTAAATGAGCGGGTTTTGATTTCGATAAGATTAGACTCGGCATTGAAATAATGCGGATCAATCTTTGGAGAAATGATTTCTTCATCATCAAAAAGAGGGTTCGAATAAATTTTGAAATTTTCCATCGGAACGTCCTCATCAGAAAGTGACTCGTCATCACTAGAGGTGAAATCGTCGTTTGAATCAAAGAGAGGATTCGAGAAAGTTGTAAAAGTCGGAGAAGTTTCATCACACTCGGGCACATCACACTCACTTTCATTATCGGAAAAATCCTCAGACTCACTTGGGATTGGGACAAGGTTCTCAACACTAGACTTTATTAATTCGTCCGATTCCTTTTCAGGAATAGTGTCAAGATGCTCGTCCCCCATTATGAGAGAGTCCTCGGGCTCTCTAGTCGGTAAGACGAGAGGGGAAGATGTGATAGCAACAGACGGAGAATATCAAGCAATAATATCTCTCAAAGGAATAGAATCATCCTCGTCGTCATCATAATTACAAATAGATTTAATACGTTGTGAAGCAGCAAGATACTTTTCTTCCATTAAAACGCGCTCCTTTTTCCGCATCTCGATGTCCAAACCATTATAATCTTGCAAGAGTTGTTTAATTTTAATCTCACAATCTCTTTCATATTCATCATCAATCTTCTCACCTCGAAATCTTTTATAACTCAAATCATTCGTGATATCTTTAATTTCGTCATCAATCAACCGCTTCTCACTCATTATTTCTTCTATACTCATGTCTTTCTTTTTAAAACTCTCCTCTTTATTAATCCTCTCGATTTCAAGAAGTTGAACGGTAGAAAATTGCGGGGGTTAAATTTGGTCAAGACCGAAAGAATCACAATATGGGTTAGGTTTATAGTAAGTTTGATTAATCGGTTGACATTGAAACGTTTCATGAGGACCCCCCCTAGTTTTTACAACAAAGATATTGTTGTGGAAAACTCGGTGAATTTTATAGATAGTAATTATCACTAAAGTTTTGAGTGTAGCACGGTTCCTGCTCATAGACAAGCGGGACTCGTGATGTAAAATCGGAACCATAGTAATTATTGTTATCACAAAAATCACAAGAGTATGTCGAGGGTTGTGGAGGTGGGTAAGAAAAATCCGGAGGTGTGTCATTATAAGAATAAGGATTTGGCATAGACAAACTCATTTTCGGATCCTACACTGCTACAGCCCGGACAGTTTCTACCATTAAACGAACCTCCACACCATGAGCAACCAAAATGGTTATACGAAGACATGTTGAAGAATTAAAAGGATAAGAGGATAAAGAAGATAAGAATTAAATGAAGTAAGAGGATAAAGGAGAATATTTTTTGAAATTTTTTATAAAGATAATAAAAATAAAAAATATTTTTGGTATTTTTAATATTTATAAAAGAAAAGGAAAAATAATAAGAAGAAAAATATTTTTGGTATTTTTAATATTTATAAAAGAAAACGAAAATAAACTTTCCGAAGAAAGGATCTTCAAGGCTCGAACACAAACAATCCCGTAAAAATCGCTACACCTCTCCCCGACAACGACGCCATTTTGATGTCCGTCGTTATTACACGTATCAAATAAAACCCTCAGATATAATATATATATAAAATACATTTACAATACGTAAGCAAAGTATCATGCAAATTATTCTTAGGAAAGAATAAAAAGTAATCAACACGGGTATCGTTGTCCTCGGTGAGAGGTGAATGGAAATCTACGTTCAAGTTGTAAATCGAGCTTGATTGTCATACAAGTTTTTGGTTTTGGTTTTAAACTATTTTTATACTAAAAATTAAACTAATATTAATTCTAAGATTTAAAACTACAAAACTAAACTAAAATTGATCTAAAAGATATAAATAACAAATATGCTTGCTAAGTGACGTGAAATGTTCCTTAAGTGCGGGCTTAGGTTTAACGAATAAAATCCTTAGAAAAAAAAGTTTCAATAAATTAAATGACAAGTAAAGTTAAATGCTTTTTAAAATAAATGACAAGTATTTAAATTGCATTAAAAGTAAATGACGACATGTAAATTGACTATTAATTTTTTAAATCTTTTTAAAACCGCACTTAAATTCCAAATCACTAATCACTTAGCAAACACAAGTTAATACTCTCACTAGCATCATGATCAATTAGGACCAAAAGCAAAACTTTTTAATATTCAATCTACACTATGTATAATTGAAAAAATAGATAGAAAATATGACCAAATTGAAGAGCCCACAATACAACGATAAACCACCCGATCTTACAAACTTAATAAACAAATAAGTTTATCACTTTTAAGCTCTACTTCACTAATTAGCAAATAAAGGTGTCAACTTTATCTACTAATTACTTTCATAAAAACTATAAAGATCAAAACTTTATCTATTTATCAACCTTATAAGACCCTTAAGCTCTGGCCTTAGATGTAGAAAGATGGAATAAGAAATAAGACATGAAAAGTTAGGACAAAATAAGCTAATAAGATGAAAAACCTTTTTAGAAAAAAATAAGCTATTTTGAAAACTAAATTTTGTAAAAATAAAACTAGATTAAATCTATATATAAAAAAACTACTTTTGAAATAAAAACTAGAATAAGTCTAAAAGCTCATTCAAGGTTTTTCGAAGAAATGATGAAGAAGTATAAGCGTTAAATAAGACCACGTCTAATTAAGCTACAAGTACCCTTCGGAAATAAGCCCTACTTTAATAAGCTATAAGAAAATTTAGTAAGTTTATGATCTTTATGACTAAATAAGCTAATTAATAAGCTCTCGACATAAAGGTGGTCAAGACTTAATGAATAAGTCGCAGTAGGAGGAGACTATGACACCTTTTTAGCATTCGAATCGAGCTTAATCAAACAATAAGCACTTTTGAAAAAAAGAAAAGAAAATAAAAGAGATTAAAAGATGAAATAAAAAGCTTATTTAGATCTATAAGCTTAGATTCAATCAAATAAGCTAAAAGGATAAGCTAATTGAATTGAAAATATGCTATTAAAAAACAAATTAAGCCCAGTGAGCTTATTCGACTAGACAAAGAAAAAGAAAAAGAAGAAGTTAAGCAAAGAAAAATAAGCAATTACAACCCTCCATCTTTCATAATATAAGTCATAGGATCTTTTACAATAAACCAAATAAGCTAGAAAAGCTTTTATACAAGTTGAAATAAGCAAAAACTAAACAATCTAAAAGCTACACACTAAAAACTAAAATTTGAGAGTAAACTACAAAATCCTAACTCCTCTAAATGAGCTGATGCGTCAGTGTTATATAGGCCCAAAGGGAGTGTTTTGCGGGGTTATTTTTGTCTTTCTAGCTCTTCATAGAACTGTTATAGTGCAATATAACGGGTAATTTCGGCCCTGCTTTTTAGCCCACCCCAGTTATTAACAAGTCGTACCTCGTACGCCGCTAATAAACAGCTGGATCCTACCAATCATATGATGACACGTCAGCCTTCCAGAAGCCTCGATCCAACAACCTCGTATTGCTACAGTACCTCGTACCTGCACAACCTGTCATTAATCATTAGCAGGCCACGTGTCACCACCTGAGTGGTGCCACGTGGCGTAATCACTGTTCTGACCAGTCACCGGACACCACCCGGAAACAGCCGGTCAACGGCCGGCGGCTCCTGGTGGCGGGTGCGACGGTCAATTGGCTGGCGGACCATCAACGGAACACACGCCGGACCACCGGTCAACGACGGCGGTCAACAGTGGTCGGCGATGGTTAACGGTGTCAGACCACCGCCGGATCACCGGTCAACGGTTGTTGGGGGGACCGCCTTGTCAACAGGAGGGTCATGTGGGGTAATGGGGGGTCTGAAATCGCGGTCGGGTTCCTGTCTGGAATCGGGCCAAGGCTGCACGATTCGCATTAGCATCTAATGACCTCAACTTTGGGACAAGGGGGACTCGGACCCATGACCTCTTGGTCATAAGCTTAAGCCACACCCCTGAGCCAACTGAGCTAGGGCAAAGTTACATTGTTGATATGCAATATTTAATATTTAAGGGCTAATTTGTTTGGGCTGGGTTATTATTAGCAAATAAGAAAGGCTCAAGTGGTGAGTAAGGTACCGTTAAACTTGTAATTTCGTGCTCATTCCAATGGAGTGATTGAGGAATTTTCACGATTGTTTGGATTCGATATAATGCAAAAAAACGTCGTCGAAACGTTATTCCAAATATTACCGTTTTTGCTTTGTTTCTTTTCATCCTTTGTACCTGTAAGGCATTAAAAACACAATACTTCATATTACAACTATTTATCCATATTTTAGTGTTTTAGTCTGTTTATTAGCATTTTCTGGGGTACAAATGATGTGTGTTTTAGCACACATCAATTATTATTATTTATGTTACTTGAATAGGTTACGATACACCCATGCAAGACTGATTAGTTTGAACCCATCCTATTATAACATTTCGTATTTTTAGGTCATTTTACGACGTCATATTATTTTATAATTATTATTTTTTTCGATTTCGCGTTTACTTTAATTCTTATTATTAGTTTTAAATCGGTAAGTTAAAAATCAATAATTAGCGTAAGCGGGCACCAAACAAATAAAGTTTACGTCAAGTAATCATTATATTATTATTACTAAAGTAATAATTTACTTATTATGTTTTATTTTGACACGGTAGATTTAAACGGTTACGTTTCGCGATAAATTACGTTTAGGCATACCCGGAACCACCAAAATAAATATACGCTTCAACAAATAACCATTATTATTTCTAATGATCAAAGTTTATAAAACTTTGCCTAAGTATATCATATGTGAACCACCATCATAAATAAGGGAAATAACAGGACATACAATTGATACATGTATTCAACTTAATTTTCTTACAACTTATTAATTTACAGTATACTTCAATTTTTCCTTTTTATTCCATTGATAAATGGCAAGTAAATATCTAGTGACATCAATCCTTGAAATCATGGGATAATTCACTCCTTAGGAGACATAGAAACATAAGCCTTTATTAGCTAGCAATGTACACATCTTTAGACTTAGAAATTTAGTAGTGATGTTGACCAAACTTCCTTAAGACCTCCATTTGTGTTCCTTGACCACTATTGCAATCTTTTTTGATAGCGAGATCATATATAATAATGTTAATGAGATAAACACATACATACACTTAACACTTGGTGTAAAAGATCAAAACTCTCTCCCTTTTTCTCCTTTGAAGCCCACGGCTCAAAACACTCTTCCCACTCAATCCATACAAATTTTTCTACCACTTATACAAGCATACACACAACATATTCTAAGAACCTATAAGATGGTTTTGAATGTGTTTGGTTAAGGTATTTCAAGTGTTGAAGCAAAGAAAGTAAAATTAGGGTTTCTTGGGAAATTAAGGTTTCTAATCTTGCAAGCTTGATTTAAAAATCTAAACAAGGGTTTAGATTATATTTCTCATCATCATTTATCACCTTAAGATTATCTATAAGCCCTCACCTTTTCATTTTCATGATTTTATGAGTATATTAGTTCTATATGGCAAAATCACCATTAGGATGCTTTTAAACATGTAAAACATATTTTTGCTTGTGATTATAATTTTGTACACTTATTCATGTGTTATGTGGTTGAATATATTATGGTATAATGGCTTGTGGAAGACTTGTGATTAATTTATGTAGTTAAAAAGTATATAAAAACAAAGTTATACAAATAAACTCAAAAGATATATAAGGGTTGTTTTGGTCCGAATTTTTGGACATGGATTTTATATTTTATAAAAATAGTACGTCTCATGACGATTCCAAAATGATAAGAAACTCGAAAAACCGATTTATAACGAAAAAGATACGACGATTACAAGTTTACGATAATTAATACTTTTATAAAAATAATTTTATAAAAAGTTACTGTTCATCAGGGACTTTATTTTTGGAAAAACATCATAAATAAATAGAAACTTTTAAATCCGAATATGTAATCGTAAGACTCGCTAAAAACGGAGTTGTTAAAGATAATAAGTTACGACATTTACGATAAACTAAATCTATAAAAATATATATATAACTGTTATGAACAGTAAAATCACTATTTATCAGAAAAACTCAAATTTTGAAAACGTTATATTTTGATAACTCGTCTTAATACGAAGGCGTGGACGTAAGAAACGAAAGAAACGGACTAAAAACGAGAAAGTTACGCCAGTTTTACTAAAGTATACTTATAACGTTTGTACTTTTATAAATATGATTTCACTTAAAACGATTAAGTGGTGATGTTAGCTATATAGAATTATATGTGTACTAGTTAATCAAAGTTATTATATTACTTTAGGGATTTTCTATAATGAGGCCTCTTCGGAGTTGGTTGGCGTATCGACGAGTTCGTTGGAATTTACGATTTAAAGTGTCCTAGCTCCTTATACGTCACTACATGACCTCTTAATTATGATGGCCCGAAACGATATAGTATGGATGAACTCTTACGACCTATTAAATACTCCAAGTGTTAGTACTTTATAGACATATATTGGATTAGGTTTGCCTTCGGAATTCCTTAGGTGAAGCATTTTTCTATTGTGAATACTTTCTTGATTACCATTCACCGTGGTGAGTTCATTGGCCCCTTTTTACTACTTGATTGTTTTACAAAACTTTACGGGGTGTATTACATGCTTGTTTTTTACTATTGGACACAAGGGTTTTTCAAAGTGTAGGCTAATCCAGATTTCTGCCTGATTTTTAAATGCCTAAGTTACCTTATTGCGTGAAGTTAGTCCCTATTTATCATGATCCGTTATTTTGATATTGTAGTAAGTGCGAGTGTTATGGATAGATCTATCGGGACTGACAATCCCCCTTTCCTTGGGTCACTAAGTTTGATCAAGGTGCATTTACATTGAGATGTGTTAGGGTTGGTGGCAAGATCCTATATTCTGATTGGGGCACAAATCTAGTTAAGGCTTCGGGGTCATGAGCTTAGTGCAATAATAAACGTTTTGGACTACTGAATGTGTTTCAGAGTCTACTATTACTTCGATCTTGTGGTCCACCCTTTTTACCGATAAACCTATGATTTCACTCAACCTTTGTGTTGACTTTTAGCATGTAATTTCAGGTCCTAGGGTATGAAGATTGAAGGGGAGCCGTGGCGGATATCAATGAAGATGGATTATGTGTTTATCTATATTCAATGCAACTTTTATTATCTTTAAAAACTTAAGTCATCTTTTGGTATTATGAAGCTTTTGTTTAATTAAATATGTACTTGAAATGTTTATGACTTTTAAAACATATGGGACCTAATGTATGAACTCTGATATTTTGCTATGGCATCGATGAAATCTTATCTTAAACGTCCATTTAGGTCGTTTCCTATTCTTGATTTGTTGTACTTGAGTAGCACCCATTGTTACCATTCCAGTGCTACCTTGATTTTGGGGGTGTTACAGATGGTACCAGAGCCAAGGTTATGGGGAACTGGGTCATTTTCAAAACCTAGTCTATAACCACAAAGTTTCAAGATTTTCTTTCCTTTCATTTTTAAATACAAAATCCTTCATCGCTATCATATATCCACGCGCGCGTATTCCCTGATCCTTACTTACTTTTCGATTGTCATTATTGATTATATATATTCTTATATATATACTTGGTTTAAATTCGATTCTTAGTTCTATTTCTTTTGACATATCAATATCTATTGTATCGGTTAATTTTATTAATATTGACCTATTTCCGATTTATTTATGTTATATTATATAATTTTTATTTTCTTGGTTAGTACCAACACCATTTTACGTAGTTGCACCTTAGTCTTGTTAAATCACGTGTTCAAAATAGACTTGTTGCCAACCCGGCTAGGAAGTTTTGATGTTATCATTGGAATGGATTGGTTGGCATACCACCAAGCTCTCAATCGATTGTTATGAGAAGATTGTCCGTATTCCTCTTCCGAATGGCGAGATTCTTGAAGTTCAAGGCGAGAAGCCGGAAATGGACATCTTGACCACTAGCGTGTATCAAGGCTGATAAGAAAAAGCTTGATGACATCCGTGTTGTCCAAGATTTCCCTGAGGTATTTCCAGATGATCTGTTAGGTTTACCTCATGTGCGAGAGGTAGAATTTTGCATCAATCTGATTCCAGGCGCATCGTCAGTTGTTAGATCTCCATACCGGTTAGCCCTTTTAGAAATGTTAGAATTGTCGAACCAGCTTAAAGAACTTCAAGAGAAGGAGTTATATTTCGACAAAGTCATCACCATGGGGTAGCACCGTCGCTCTTTGTCAAGAAGAAAGACGGTTCGATGAGAATATGTATTGACTACAGGGAACTAAACAAGTTGACTATAAAGAACCGTTACCCTCTCCCCAGAATTGACAACTTGTTTGATCAATTACAATGTGCGTGTTGTTTCTCAAAGATAGATCTTCGCTCAGTATATCATCAGTTGAGAGTCTGAGAGGAAGATATACCGAAGACTGCATTTAGAACATGTTATGGACACTTGGGGGTTCACAGTTATGCTGGTGTGAGGGCTTTTGGATCTGACATAACGCGCCAGCATATTTATGGACTTAATGATCCGTTTTCCTTTCCGTCTGCAAGCCGTATTTGAAAATTCGTCTGTGTTCTTACGGACATCTTAATCTATCAAAGTCAGAAGAAGAGCATGAAGTCACATGAAGACGATTTTAGACTTACTCAAGTAGGGAAGTTGTACCCAAATTTTCAAAGTGTGATTTGGTTACAAGAAGTAAGTACAGTTCCATAAGGACATGTGTCACCGTGACGGTATCCACGTAGATCCTAGCAAGATTGAGTCGGTCAAGAACTGGAAGACCCCTGAGTCACCAACAAAAATCCGTTCATTTCTAGGATTGGCAGGATACTACCGAAGGTTTATCGAGAATTTCTCCAAGATCGCCAAGCCTCTCACCTTGTTAACTCAAAAGAATAAGACATATGTGTAGGGAAATGAACAAGATGAAGCTTTCCGCATTCTGAAGGAGAAGCTATGCAATGCTCCTTGTGTTGCACTCCTCCGATGGACCAGGCGACTTGTGGTCTATTGTGGATGACGAGAAAGTTTGTGGGTGTGCGTTGCTGATTCAGCGGGGGCAAGTGATAGGTATGGTCATGAGTTGAAGTAGCACTGAGAAAAATTTTTACACCATGCCTGGATTTAGGTGTGGTGGTGTTCACTCTTAAATTCTGGGAGTATCTTTATCTTTATGGGACGACAATGTGTTATCTACACTTGACCACAAGGAGTTCCGTAATATTTGACCAGATAAGATTTGAATTATGCGCCAAGGAGGTGGTTCGAACTGCTTAATGATTATGAATGTGAGATCGGATTACCACCCAGGCAAGGCAATTGTATGCAGATATCTGGTGGCAGATGCCTTTGAGCAGAAAAGACAAGACTCAAGCTCAAGACGAGTACGTGCTAGGTGTTTTTACTATTTCATTTCTAGACTTAAGACTACGATTTTGAAGCGCAGATGCGAAGCTCCAAGGATCTACAAAGCCCAGATGAATGGCTACCGAGATTAGAACACATATGAGCAAGAGATGATGCGAAGTTACATTCTTTGATCGTAATGGATCTTCCATCGGTTGGTGATGTAGGAAATTGTTCAGGATGAAGTCATAATCTGATATTCTAGTACACTCGGGTGCAGCCTAGATGTACTATGAATCTGATGAGACTTGTATGTGGCCTGGTCATGAAGCGAGTCTGTGTGAGTACGTTAGCAGATGTCTACGATGCTTTAGATTAAAGCGAACATCAGAAAACCCTTAGTGATTTCTTCAGCAACCAGAAATTCTGAGGGAAATAGGAAAAAAGTTAACAATGGACTTTATCACAAAGTTGCCTAAAAGCAGCAGTGGGTATGATACGATTTGGGTCATTGTGGATAGACTGACCAAGTCGGCTCACTTCCTACCTATTCGTGAAGACTACAAAACAGAGAAGCTGGCAAAGATTTATGTCAACGAGATTGTAGCGAGACATGGTGTGCCGGTGTCAATCATTTCAGACCGTGATGGTCGATTCATGTCACACTTATGGCAAGCTCTTCAAGAAGCGTTGGGTACAAGACTAGACATGAGTACGACTTACCGCCCTCAGACCGACGGTCAGAGTGAGTGTACTATTCAGACGCCGGAGGATATGCTTCGAGCTTGTGTTATGGATTTTGGTAGCAGTTGGGATACTCATCTTCCATTGATTGAGTTTTCTTATAATAATAGTTACCACACGAGCATTAAGTGTGCACCATTCGAGGCTCTGTACGGGCGAAAATGTAGATCCCTTGATTGATATGGACTGAAGTTGGAGAAAGTTCAGCTTATTGGACCAGAAATTGTGCAAGAAACGATTTGAAAAGATTGTTCAAATTAAGGAAAGATTGAAGACGGCTAGGAGTCGCCAAGAAAAGGCTAGTGCGATAAGAGGCTGGTAAAACTCTTGAATTCCAAGTTCGGAGATTCCGAGTGTTACTTTAAGGTATCTCCATGGAAGGAAGTGGTAACGATTTGGTTAAGAAAGGAAAGCTAGACAATCACGGATATGTGGGACCATTCAAAACGTGGAGCGTGTTGGACCAGTGGCTTAACGGCTGAAGTTAACCCAGGGGCTTAAGCTGTGGTCCACGAACAGTTTCAAGTGTCAAACTCAAAAATGCTTGGCTGAGCCAAGATGTTCAGGTGCTTTGGATGAGATCGAGTTGATGTACAATATGCGATTTGTCGAAGAGCCTATTGAGATCGTAGAACGAGATGTGAAAAAGCTAAAGCGAAGAAGAATTCCATTGGTCAAAGTTCGTTGGAACTCTCGGCAAGGAGCTGAGTATACTTGGGAACGTGAAGACCAATTCCGGAAGAAATATCCGAATCTTTTCTCTGAACCCGTCCCTTCTTCAGGTGTTGCAACCTGAGCCTTAAGGACAAGGCTCTTCTAACCGGAGGAGACTGTAACATTCCGTATTTTCAGGCCATTTACGACGTATCTTATTTTACTTTTTTTTTCGTTCGCGTTTACTTTTTATTCTTATTTTTAGTTAAATCGCGTAAGTTAAAAATGCAAAAAATTTGCGTAAGGGGCACCACAAATTAAAGTTTACGTCAAACAATCATTATATTATTATTACTAAAGTAATAATTACATTATTATGTTTTATTTTTATCAGTTACGTAAAACGTTACGTTTCGCGATAAATTACGTTTAGTCATACACGGAACCACCAAAATAAATATACGCTTCAACAAATAACCATTATTATTTCTAATGATTCAAGTTTTAAAAACTTTGCCTAGTATATCATTTTGTGACGCCCAATTTACATAAAGGACAATAACAAGACTACAATTGATACCAGTATACACTTACATTTACTTTACAACTTATAAATACAAATAGTTATACCTTCATTCTTTCTTTTATACAAGATAAATTGCACTAGTAAATATTCGTGACTTCAATCCTTGAAATCCATGGATAATTCACTCTTAGGAGATATAGAAACTTAAAGCCTTTATTAGCTAGCAACTCTGTACCAATCTTTTTGAATTAGAAAATTTAGCTAGTGATTTTGACCAAACTTTCCTTAAGACCCTCATTTGTGTTCCTTGACCACTATTGCAATCTTTTTGATCTAAGCTAGATCTTATATAAACATCGCATATGAGATTAAACATTAACATACACTTAACACTTGGTGTATAAATCAAAAACTCTCTCCCTTTTTCTCCTTGAAGCCCACGGCTATAAACTCTCCCACTCATTTCCATACAAATTTTTTCTACACTTATACAAGTTCTAACACATATCTATGACTACTAAGATGGTTTAAAAGATAGGTTAAGTATTTTCAAGTGTGAAAGCAAAGAAAGTGAAATTAGGGGTTTTTGAGAAATTAAGGTTCTAATCTTGGCAAGCTTTAGGCATACCCGGAACCACCAAAATAAATATACGCTTCAACAAATAACCATTTTTATTTCTAATTATTAAAGTTTATAAAACTTTACCTAAGTATATCATATGTGACGCCCCATATACATAAAAGAAATAAACAATACATACAATTGATACAAGTATACAACTTACATTTACTTACAACTTATTAATAACAAGTATACCTTCAATTCTTTCTTTTATACAAGATAAATGGCAAGGAAATATCTAGTTAGAAAACACAACATTAATCACAAGGACCAAGTACTTCCCTAAAAACCCTCATGGTGTTTTTATGAATCTAGTCTTGATCTCATCTAAGTCCAAGAAATATATAAGGAAAGTAGCTAGTAAGAAAGAACACACACTCTTCATTTCTAAGGTGAAAGTTCACAAAATCTCTTCTCCCTCCTCATCTTTAGCTCACGGCAGTAAAACACCCCTTTGCATAATCCATACAAAATTTTCTTCAACATATACAAGCCATCACACATCATTTATAAGATATACTAAGGTGTTTGTAAGCCTTGGTTAACCATTTACAAGTATTGAAGCAAAGAATGGAAGATTAGGGTTTAGGGTTTCAAGATCTTGCAAGCTTTGGTTTATAATCTAAACAAGGGTTTAGAACATATTTCTCATCATCATACATCAATATAAGGTTATCTAAAACCATTTATGTCTTTACATTTATCATTTTATGTGTATATAAGTTCTATGTAGTGTAATCACCATTAGGTTACTTTAAACATGTAAAACATATTTTTGCTTGTGATTATAATTTTGTACACTTATTCATGTGTTATGTGGTTAAATATATTATGGTATAATGGCTTGTGGAAGACTTGTGATTAATTTATGTAGTTAAAAAGTATATAAAAACAAAGTTATACAAATAAACTCAAAAGATATATAAGGGGTTGTTTTGGTCCGAATTTTTGGACATGGATTTTATATTTTATAAAAATAGTACGTCTCATGACGATTCCAAAATGATAAGAAACTCGAAAAACCGATTTATAACGAAAAAGATACGACGATTACAAGTTTACGATAATTAATACTTTTATAAAAATAATTTTATAAAAAGTTATTGTTCATCAGGGACTTTATTTTTGGAAAAACATCATAAATAAATAGAACTTTTAAATACGAAGACGTACTCGAAAGAATCGCTAAAAACGGAGTTAAAACGAATAAGTTACGACATTTACGAGATTTACGATAACTAAATCTATAAAAATAAATATATAACTGTTATGAACAGTAAAATCACTATTCATCAGAAAAACTCAAATTTTGAAAATGTTATATTTTGATAACTCGTCTTAATACGAAGGCGTGGACGTAAGAAACGAAAGAAACGGACTTAAAACGAGAAAGTTACGCCAGTTTTACTAAAGTATACTTATAAACGTTTTTACTTTATAAATATGATTTCACTAAAACGATTAGATGGTGATGTAGCTATATAAAATTATATGTGGTATTAGTTAATCAAAGTACTATATTACTAGGGAGTTTCATAATGAGGCCTCTTCGGGGTGGCGTATCGACGAGTTGTTGGATTTACGATTTAAAGTGTCCTAGCTCCTCATACGTCACTACATGACCTCTTAATTATGATAGCCCGAACGATAGTATGATGAGCTATACGACCTATAAATAATCAAAGTGTTTAGTACTTATACGACCTATATTGGATTAGGTTGCCTTCAGATTCCTTCGTGACGCATTTTTCTATTGTGAATACTTGTTGATTTCCATTCACTCGAGGTGAGTTCATAGCCCCATTTCTATCTACTTGTTTTACAAACTCTACGGGGTGGAATTACATGCTTGTTTTACTACGGACACAAGTGTTTTAAAACTGTATGCTATTTCGTGATCATATTATTGCCTAAGTACCCTTGCCACTAAGTCCCCTTTTATCATGAACCGTGAGTTGCTATATTAGTAAGCGTGAGTGTTGTGGATAGATCTATCGGGACTGACAATCCTCACCTTTCTTTGGGGTCACAAGTTGACTCATGGTGCATTTAACATTTGAATAATACGTTGGTTGTTTGGCATCATCCTTTTTACTGCGTGGGGCATATATTACGATTACTTATTACGTGTTAAGGTTCGGTGTCATGAGCTTAGTGCAATAATACCTGTTTTTGGACTACTGAATATGATTCATGGTCTACTATTACTTAAATCTTGTGGTCCACTCTTTTACCGACAAACCTATGGATTCACTCAACCTTTGTGTTGACTTTTAGCATGTTTAATTTCAGGTCCTAAGGTATAAGCTTGGATGGGAGCCGTGATGGATATCAATGAAGATGGATTCTGTGTTTATTTAAATTCGATGCAACTTTTATCTATAAAAACTTAAGTCACCTTTTGGTAGTATGAAGCTTTTGTTTAATTAAAAACGCATGTGGAAATGTTTATGACTTTTAAAACATATGGGACCTAATGTATGAACTCTGATATTTTGCTATGGCATCGAATGAAATCTTATCTTAAAACGTCCATTTAAGGTCGTTTCCTATATCTTGATTGTTGTACTTTGACGTAGCACCCCATTGTTACCATTCCGCTGCTACCTGATTTTGGGGGTGTTACAGATGGTACCAGAGCCAAGGTTATAGGGAACTGGGTCATTTTCAAAACCTAGTCTATAACCACAAAGTTTAAAGGTTTTCTTTTCTTTCATTTTTAAATACAGAATCCTTCATCGCTATCCGATATCCACGCGCGCGTATTCCCTGATCCTTACTTACTTTTCCGATTGTCATTATTGCATTATATATAATCTTAGATATATAATACTTGGTTTAAATTCGATCTCTTACGTCTATCTTTTGACATATCAGTATCTATTTCTATCGGTCAATTATGTAAATATCGACCATCCTGATAAATTTATGATTATTTATATCATTCTCCATTATTTACCATGTGCCATGACTCTGCATACCTTTACAAATTCTCAACGAATTGTGTACTTGTGTTGCCAGAATCATGCCGCCCAGGAGATTTAAGAAGAAATCTGTTAGGAAGATAGTGGAAAAGCGTGTGGCCAAAGCCATTGAAAAATACGAAAAGACTAGAGCTGACTCAAACAATACTGGTGGATCCGGATCAACAAATACTGGAGGAACTGTTGTACCAGAGATGCATGGATGTTCGTATAAGACATTTATGAATGGCAAGCCTCACTCTTTCAAGGGGACTGAAGGTGTAGTCGGACTGAAACGTTGGTTCGAAAAGATGGAGCAAGTGTTTGAAATTTGCAAATGTGCTGAAGATGACAAAGTGAAGTTTGCTATGTGCACGTTCGAGGGTCGTGCTCTAACCTGGTGGAACGGAAATGTTCAGACTTTGGGACTTGCTAATGCTAATCAGATCCCCTAGAGTTGGCTTAAAAACCATAAAGTTTGCATTTTTAAGGTACCTATAGGCTTAGTAATACTAGTTGTATAAGAAAATTTGAGAAAAAACAATCAAAAGTTAGTCTTTTTGTGTTTTTGAGATTTTGTGTTTCGTCACAGAATTAACAGCTTTCAGGTTTAATCGGATTCGCAGCTACCAGTTTCAACCGAATTAGTAGCTTTCAGGTTTAACCGGATTCACACCAGTTTCAACCGAATTAGAAGCTTTTAGGTTTAACCAGATTCGCAGATACCAGTTTCAACCGAATTAGCAGCTTTCAGGTTTAAGCGAATTCGCAGATACCAATTTCTACCGAATTAGCAGCTTTCAGGTTTAACCAAATTCGTAGCTACAAGTATCAACCGAATTAGCAGTTTTGCAAGCTTAACCGAATTCGCAACTCCAAGTATCAACCTAATTCGTAGTTTTCCTTTGGCAACCTAATTCGCAGTTTTTCTTTGTCAACCAAATTTGCAATATCCTTTGACAACCGAATTCGCAATATCCTTTGTTCACCGGATTCGCAACTTCATTTAGACATCGAATTTGAAACTAAAGTTTAAAACTCAAAATTTCTAGAAGAAAATTATACGGTTTATTTCTTTGATTTGTAAAATCTCGTGAAACATTTATTTGTTTTCCTAGTTTAATCAAGAATTGTAAAATCCCGTATAATTTCAAGAAATAAAACACACAAAAGACAACTCACAACAACACAATTTCTTTCAATCATTGTTCGATCAAACAAGTAATCTTTTAACATACAACTTTCTCAATGACGACTCTTGCTGACAAAGCGATTCTTTCGGGTACTGACAATCGTCCACCAATGTTGGAAAAAGATATGTACGATTCTTAGAAAAGCAGAATGGAGCTATACATGATGAATAGACAACATGGACGAATGATCCTTGAATCCGTTGAAAACGGTCCACTCATCTGGCCCATAATTGAGGAGAATGAAGTGACTAGACCAAGAATATATTCTGAGTTATCTGCTACGGATGCAATTCAAGCTGATTGTGATGTCAAGGCAACAAATATCATTCTCCAAGGATTACCACCAGAGGTCTATGCACTTGTTAGCAATCATCGAATCGCCAAGGAACTTTGGGAAAGAATTCAACTTCTCATGCAAGGAACTTCATTGACCACATTTGCTTATAAGTTTGCTTATAAGAAGGGGGAAACACTATGTGATTTGTACTTAAGATTTTCACTATTACTTAATGACATGAACATCTACAATGTGAAACTGGAACAATTTCAAGCAAACACCAAGTATTTTAATATCCTTCCTCATGAGTAGAGCAAATTTATGACAGATGTCAAACTAGTTCGGGACTTGCACACAACTAATATTGATCAGCTTCATGCTTACTTGGGACAACACGGATTTTATGCTAATGAAGTTCGTTTAATGCATGAACGCATCTCATATCCGCTTGCTTTGGTTGCAACCCATCAAATGACCTAGCCTCCTTATCAAACTCATACCAAAACTCTTAATTTCAACCACAAGTTTCACTATATCAGTGTCCACAGTATGGATCACCTTATTAGTCTCAACAATAATCAAACAATCAATCATCAACACCTCTTTCAATCACTTATCCATCCAATGATTATCATTAATCAGTTCACCACAACGTTTATTCTCCACCATCATCCATCCCTCAAATGGAATATGCTCCCACAGTTAACCAACAACAACAACCTGAATTTCTCTAACTAGACTCAGGTCTAACTGTTCCAGTTTTCAAGCAAGGTGACAATCCCATTAATTCCATTTACCATAGGATGTCATTCCTATTAGCTGTCATTACATCTCGCTATCCTACTACCAATAACCAGCTAAGGAATTCATCAAACCCTAAGCAACAAGATACCATTAATGATGGAAGATTGACTTTACAACCAGTACATGGGAGACAAATTTCTTTTGTTACGGGTACCACTAGGACCTACACTCCAGGAGCAAGTGGAAGCAATTCTAGGAAATAAAGGACTGTTATTTGTTACAACTGCAAAGAGGAGGGACACATGTCCAAACAATGCACTAAACCTAAAAGGAAACGGGTTGATTCGTGGTTTAAGGATAAAGTGTTGCTAGTACAAGCTCAAGCAAATGGTCAAATTCTACATGAGGATATAACACCCCTATTTTTGACATATAGCAGCGGAAGCTAATCTGAGTA
>BQNB010123779.1:5572-20041 GCA_026074375.1 Tanacetum coccineum
GCATGTTCAGGTATAATTTGGGGCACAGACTGAGGCGTAGGTGGTGGAGGAGGTGTAGGTGGTGTAGGTGGTGTAGGCGGTGGACGCGGTGTAGGTACGTCAACTAGTGGAGTATGGACTGGTGCTAGAACGGGAGTAATGGGAGCGGTGAGAATAATTATGGAAATAAGGTCAGTGGATCGTCCAAAAAAACAAAAACACCGTTTCATCAAAGGTTACATGACGGTAAATGATAATTTTATTGGTGTTAAGATCAAGGCAACGATAGCCAAAATAATTGGTAGCATGTCCCAGAAATATGGAAGGTGTGGCACGTGGTCCAAGTTTATGATTTGTATCTATATGTGGATAACAAAGGCGTCCAAAAACACGAAGGACACTATAATCAGGTTGCGCACCAAACAGGCGGGTAAAGGGTATCTCGTTATTGATGGCACGGGAAGGTAAAATATTCAATAAATAAACTGCCATATTAAGTGCCTCAGTCCAGTAATTGGGTGGTAAATGTGCTTGAAACAATAAGGTACGAATGAGATTATTAATTGTACGGATCATACGTTCAGATTTGCCATTTTGTTGTGAGGTGCGAGGGCAAGAAAATCTAAATTGGATACCGTTATCGTTAAATAGTTTATGAAAAGCATGATTATCAAATTCACCACCATGATCACACTGAAATGACTTAATTTCACACTTAAACTGAGTACGAACATAATTACGAAATAACAGAAATTTAGACAAAACATCAGATTTATTCATTAACGGATAAACCCAAACATACTAAGAATGATGATCTAGAAACAAAACATAATGCTGGAAACTAGAAAGACTCAGAATTAGAGAGGTCCACAAATCCGAGTAAACAATGTCAAAACACGAAGTAACAGAACTGGACGAACTAACAAACCGAAGCTTCATGTGTTTACCAAGCTGACAAGCATGGCAAAGAACAGGAAGTTTCTCTTTATTACAAGAAATAGAATCACTAGACACAAGACGACGTAACACTTACTGACTGGTAAGAAAAGCATGAGGTATAGTGGAGGGCTTCGTAACAGGATAGAGCTCACCCGTGCTATCACATCAGAGGAGCACCCGTCGAGTTATGAAGTCCTTCACAGAAAAACCAAAAGGGTCAAACTCAACCGTACAAGAATTATCACGGACAAACTAAGCCTGCTAACATCTAAGACTTTCAACCATGGATTGATTCCATCCTTTGCAGTTTAATGACCATCACTTCCAGGGATGATATTCCTACGAAGCACAATCCATTGTCAATCCCCTAATAAATAAATAGATAAAATCACGAGGAGTGTAAAAATGATGCTATATCCCTAATAAATAAATAAGATCACGAGGAGTGTAAAACTGGGTAGTTGGGGTGGTGGGTGGTGAAGATGAAGAATAAATATATTTGGATTGGTGGTTGGCTGATGGATGAAGATGAAGATGAAAATGAAAAAAAAGAAAAAATAAGAATGAAAAAGGTATAAATGATTGGCGGTGAGAACCGTAAGATGTTTTTTATTTGTTTATGCTTAAAAGAAAAAGAAAATGAAATAGAATATAATGAATTTACCATTATACCCTCATTTTAATATCAAATAGAGTAACTTAACAGTTGTTAACGCTTGCGTTAAATGAAGGGACCAACGATACCTAGCGTTTCTCACTTAATGGCAAATGGTTTTTTTTTGTCAAAGGACGAAACTCGTCGGTCAACACAAACCACAAGGACGAAGGGTGTAATTTACTCTATATAATAATATGACTCAAAAATATCCCCAAAATATGTTTTGATGTGCGAAATAGAATCCTAGACTCAGATTAAAATGGAAAAAGTTTTCGAGATCCCGGATCTGGCGGATCCCTTTTGTGAGAGATCCGGCTACCTGATGGTAGAATCTCATAGATTCAAAGACCGTTGGTCAAGACTTTGGTTCCTGATGTGTGGTCGAGTGAAATATACTATGTTTTAGGAGTATATTTCTAAAAGTGCAGGAAAAGCAGTCAGATCACAAGTTTCTTATGTATACTCCTCGCAAACGCATCATCACAGCACGAATTGTTAAACTAACGAAGTTAGCTTTGAGATGAGTATTTTCACGAGTGTCAAAATGATTGTTTGAATTTTTGGATGTGACATTTACCAAGGGACTTGAAGAGTTTGTATGAATCAAAAAGTAGTCAATCCTACTTAGATTTATTTAAGAGATTAGTTCCATTAGGATAAGACCTAATCTAAGTAGGTTGAAAGGTTCACGTTTAAGTGGTTTGGTTAGGATATCAGCAATGTTGTCTTCCAAGGAAACTTCTCTATTGAGATATTTCCTTTTTGAACATTATCTCGAAGAAAATGGTAGCGAATTTCTATATGTTTGGTACGAGAGTGTAAAACGGGGTTCTTACTAAGATCGATGGATCCTTTGTTATCACACAATACGAGAATGTCGTTGAGTTTGATGTCGTAGTCTATGAGAGCTTGTTTCATCCATAGTGATTGTTGGCATGCCTTGTCGACAGATACGTATTCCGCTTCCGTGGTGGAGATAGCTACTGCGTTTGTTTCTTGGAGAACCATGATGTTAGGTAACATCCCATGAAGGTGCAAACACCGCTTGTACTTTTACGATCTACATAGTCCACTGCATGGTCGAAGTCGGCATATACTATGGTTTCTACACCCGTTTCTTTGGGATACCCTAAACCAAGATGTGTTGTTCCTTTTATATTTCTAAATATTCTTTTAATGGCTTCAAGGTGAGAAGATTTGGGATCTTCTTGAAAACGAGCGCATAGACAAACATTTACATGATGTCTGGTGGACTTGCCATGAGGTAGAGTAAACTACCAATCATGCTACGATACTTGGTGTTTTCTATGGATCATCATCTTCGTCCTTAGTGAGTTTAGTTTTTGATGACATCGGTGTGTTAATAGGTTTTGAGTCTTCTAGACCGAATTTCTTAAGCATTTCTTTAATATATTGAGATTGGTTGAAGAAAATGCCATCTTCTAATTTTTAATTTGTAACCCGCGAAAGAAATTTAACTCGCCCATCATACTCATTTTGAACTCGTCGTGCATGAATTTAGAAAAATCGTCGCAAAGCTCTTGACAAGTTGATCCGAGTATAATGTCGTCCACGTATATTTGGACAATAATAATGTGCGAGTCTCTTTTCTTAGTAAATAGTATGTTATCTACCAATCCCATAGTATATTTGTGTTCTAGAAGAAAAGCCTTAAGTCTATCATATCAAGCTTTGGGTGTTTGTTTAAGAACATAAAGAGCCTTTTTGAGTTTGTATACATGATTAGGTTTTTCAAAGTCAATGAACCCGGAGGTTGAGACACGTCAATTTCTTCATTAATTAACTCGTTTAGAAAAGCACTTTTGAAATCAATTTGAAAAGGTTTGAAATCATTTGCACAAGCATAAGCAAGAAGTATTCTTATAAATTCTAATCTTGTTACGAGAGCATATGTCTCGTCAAAATCTATTCTTTCTTGTTGGTTGTATCCTTGTGTGATAAGTCTAGCTTTGTTTCTAAATACTATACCATTCTCATCTAATTAATTTTTGAAAACCCATTTTGTACCAATGACGGTTTGATTTTTAGGTGGTAGAATAAGGTTCTAAACATCATTTGCCACGAATTAGCTTAATTCTACTTGCATAGCTATTATCCAACTTTCGTATTTAATAGCTTCGTTACCATTTTTAGTTATATGGATGACATAAAACAAAAGAAGTTACTTTTCCTCCCTAAAAACTCTCCCTTGGTGATTTTTGTCTTCTAGGGTTTCAAGAACCGATCTGTTTAAACCGGTTTTTGCAAATCAAATAGGTGTGGTGCTTCATCCGTTATTACTTGTGGTTCATTGATTGTTATTCATTTTTATTATCCATAAACCTTTGCCATAATCGTCGAGATATATGTTTGAATTTGACAACTGTTTAGGGTATCTTTATTTATAGATCATTGTTTTATGATTAAGGATGACGTCTGCCTTGCTTGTTAAATATTCATTCATAAAAGCTGTTGGTTAGGGTTGATTGGCTACTGGTTTGCGTTGGAATCTTATGTGCAGGGTTTCTATTTGAGTGGTTTGGTGCTTATTTGTTATGTTGGTTTGAATGCTTTGAGTATAGAGCAAGGGTTTTTGAGTTAGAAAGGGAGTGGGGTAGGGAGGGGTATGAAGGAGAAGCAAGTTTTGTTGGCGGATAAATAAGGCGAGGGTAGTAAGCTTGTTGATGTGGAGTTAGGTACTAATTATGCTAATACTACTCCTAATGTTGTGAATGCATGTTTGGGATCGTATCTAACCCTGTGTGAAGCACAAGGACATTCTCCGACTAGTGCTAATGAGGGTTACATAGGACCTATTCTGGATGGTAATGGTGTTGTGGCATCTCCTGCTATTTCTACATCAACTCCTAGTGTGTCTAATTCATATGCTAACGTTACTGGTAAACCGAGTAGGAAGAGTGTAGATTGTCATACTTTATTTATACCAGCGGGTAACGAAGTTGATGTCGTTGTCCCGATTGAGTCTATTAGAGCTATCAGCGAACGGTTTGCTAACACTGCATATGGTTTCTTCTTGGGAAAGCTGGTGGCTTACCCTGTTGTTGCTAACTATGTTAGGAACACTTGGGGTAAATATGGTTTGGTTAAATCAATGCTTAACTCATCTACCGGGTTATTCTCTTTCTAGTTTAGCTCTATGGATGGTTTGAATGCAATGCTTGAAAATGGTATGTGGTTTATTCACTATAATCCGCTTATTTTAAAAAAGTGGAATTCAAATGTGAACTTATTGAAAGAAGATGTTGGTAATGCTCCGGTTAGGGTTAAACTTCATGGTGTCCCCGTGACGACATTTAGCAGGGATGGTTTGGGTGTCATTTCTACTAAACTTGGTACTCCTTTAATTCTTGACTCTTATACTTCTGATATGTGTATGCAATCAAGGGGCAGGTCTAGCAATGATTGTGAAACGCACCTTTTTCCGACTCTAAATTTAACCAAAAAAATTAAAGCTTTGCTTAAATGCATGTCCCGGAAATGACCTTATGTCAATCCTTATTAAACTAATCAAAAATACATTACCATTCGACTCTTGAAAGAATCATTAACATAAAATAGACTCAAATACCTTTCCAACGATACAAGGAACATATTCTAACTCTTTACGGTTTGGTTTTTATGAAAGAAATAAAAATGATAAAAATCTAAGAAAAAATGTACCATACGGCTTTATGCTTCTGGGCATACAGCCGTATGGTTTTCTCAGCAGGGTTTGCAACAAGCAAACACCAGTATGCTCCGAAGCGTATGGCTTTATGCCCCTAAATCAGAAGTTGTCCAAAAACAATACTTTACACATTTTCTAGAAAACGACTTCTATAACTCGATTTAACACCAAAACATCCAGAATTTTTTAAAATAACATAATACATCATTTTCATAAGCATTTGTGGTCTAAACGAACCATGAACACATTCTTTACGGGGTTTTCCAAACACCCTATTTTAACCCATTTGCATACACTATAACACATAACCAAAACCAATGACCCTTACCCATTATACACATTCACATTCACATGACACTTGACACTTAACCACATTTATTAACAACCTTTATGACACTTTGGGGGTTCAACTTTACTTCGAGCTCGATATCTAGTACTAAGCTCCTACGCACATCTTCATCTATATCTAATCCTTTCTTCCAAATCTTAACCTTTTACTAAATTCTTTACCTTCATCGCAAGAACCTACAAAACGTTAAACAACTAAACAGTAAGCATTACGCTTAGTAAGTAAAATGGAAATAACATAGAATTATACATCATAAATCACACAAGCATCATTCACTCCAATCTTAGTCCATAAGACTACTTTTCGTAATCACTTACACATCACACTTAATAACATATAACATGAATCATACCGAATCCGCACATACCTTCTATGGGTCATAAATGTCTAACCACATCCTTGGCTAGTTTTGCCAAACTAGCTTTAACCCAGTCTTAATCCAAGCATACTAAGCTAATGTATCATAGACCATCATTATCATCTTCCACATAATACATATATGATAAAATCAATATAATTTCATATCATAACCATTTTACTTACCTCCTTCCAAGCTAAAACTCAATAGAGCCATCACTACATCATTTAGTTCCTAGATAAGATTATCATAACACAATACTTAACAATATTCATAACTAAATTGTGGAATCCAAGAATCTGGACTCAACTAGGGTATGAATAACATTGATTGATTAAGCACAGCGGAATATGAAATAAGAACACAATCAACATTACTAATAAGGTTTTCTTTATTCAAACATGATAAAGAAACTATTACTACTACTAACTACTACACACGCTCTATGCGTTTCTAGACTCTCATTGGAGAAGTCTGCTATGTATGGATACCTCTAACCTAGACGCCTACCCTCTTTATATAATAGAGGGAGTAGGGTTTACAAGACAAGATAAGATCAATCTTATTTAACCAGTCTTCAATCATCATAAATACTATTTGACCAGTCTTCAATCAGCATTAATGTTGATCTTTATCTTTTAGCTGAGCATTAAATACTGTTTGACTAATCTTCAATCAGCATTAATGTTATTCCAGCTTTGTCTTGTAGGTCTTCCATCTTTAATATGTTTTGTCATAATCAACTCAAATTATGAAGAAACAAGGGTAGAACATGTCATCACAATAATAAGCTGCACAACAGAAATCTTCTTCCCCTTTTTGTAATCATCTAATAGGGGTCTTGTGCAACTCGTAAACGCTTCCCCTCAAGTGATGCATGTAGATGGTTAAGTATATCAACAATAAGCTTCCCCTTAAAAGTATACTCACCATCTCTTGAATCTTGAACTCAGTAGCATAGATCAAATCTTCCTTCAGTGCGAAAAAGACATGCTTATTACAATATCATGTAATAAAATGTCTTTGAATAATTCTTTTAGACAATATTAGCATGGCGATCACATACTATGGCCGATAGTCTCAGTGAGCTCCGTCGCATCAACGACCAGTATCCTAGATCCAATGTCAAGGGCTGAATCGTATCATACTCCGACCAAATATTTGTAAAGGAGCGTGTAACTTTTCCAATCAAGAATTATAGCATAAACTGAACCTCCAAAATGAACCATACACATCCTCATTGTTCAAGATCCAAGGGCGTCTGTGGACCCAAAATATATGTGTTTATAGATAAAAAATTACAGAAAAATAAATACATAGGAAAACCTTATAAACCCTAGATCAAGAGCCACGAGGCTCTGATACCAATTGTGAAATCCAGGAATCTGGACTCAACTAGGGTATGATAACATTGATTGAAAATATGCAGCGGAATATGAAGAACACAATCAACATTACTAATAAGGTTTTCTTTATTCAAACATGATAAAGAAACTACTACTACTATTACACACGCTCTATGCGTTTCTAGACTCTCATTGGAGAAGTCTGCTATGTATGGATACCTCTAACCTAGACGCCTACCCTCTTTATATAATAGAGGGAGTAGGGTTTACAAGACAAGATAAGATCAATCTTATTTAACCAGTCTTCAATCATCATAAATACTATTTGACTTATTTAACCAGTCTTCAATCATCATTAATGTTATTCCAGCTTTGTCTTGTAGGTCTTCCATCTTTAATATGTTTTGTCATAATCAACTCAAATTATAATTCCCAACATAAATCAAGAGGGTTTACACAACCCATAATTAACCTCTAATCATTTTTAATCATCATATGATCATATCTTGATCATATGATGAAAACCCTAATTTTACGAATTTCACTTTATACAACTTAACCTATATACATAAATAAATACTTTAATTATTACTTTAGAAACACAATTACCTAAAATCCCTAATTTTGGTTACATGAACCCTAATTCTTAATTCACTAATTAAACTCAAGATATAGGATTACTTACTTGTAGGAATGATTACTAAAGCTTAACCCTTGAGTTGGAAACATAATTCCTTTATTACTAGATCATCAAGTTGGTCTTATTCCCTTCTTTTTCTTTTCTAAACCGACACCCACACTCACCAACACCCTCTAGAAAATTATGGAAGAACCTGGGATATATCTTAGGATATATTTAGTTGTATATTTGGTCTTTTGGCAAGAATGGTCCCTCAAGTCCTTTTCCTTCCTATTTGGCCATAATAATTTATATAACTCATTTACCTCTTAGCAACTTTAATCCCTTAAGTCATATTCATCCTAATTGAGATACATGGTATTTTCTAAAACCATTTACTTAACATTTATACTTATAACTTGACTATCGGTTTGACTAACCAATTACATATCGTCTTTAAAATTATAAAAGTCTTAGTCAAACTATCTAATGGCCTTCTTGAAATAAAAAACTTAAAAGCCGGTTTTAGGGTGTTACAAATCTATCCCCTTATTTAGATTTCATCCCCAAAATCTCTTCATCTAATATTGACCAATACTTGGTCACATTGACCTCACAAATCATCTTAACATTCTTAATGAGATGTTCAACTAGTTGCATCAATCTCTAGCTATGCTATAATGCCTCTGATTATCCTTAACCCGTTCTACTTCACGCTCATTCCTATCATATTTACACTTTTTCTAATGACAAGCGTCAGTTAGGTGACATTTATCATTTCTGATTCTATCATTTTAGTAACTTTTTCACTACATCATTACGTTTCTATTAATTTCTTTTCTAAATTTTCATTAAGAACTACATATCACTTGAGAAATTGCATTACCTTGACTTATCATAAGTCAACATTAGTTTATACTTTCTTATTTACCGTAATCATTTTGACATTCCTTTTATCGTTTTCATTATAACACTTTGCTTTCGTTACTTATTTTTAGTAATTTTCATCAAGGACTATAAGTCACTTGGAATAATTCAATACTTTGACCACATAAGTCATACCTTGACTATTATCTTCCAATTTCACATTAGGGTGCTAATAATACTTAGCGACCACCATAATCATTACACCATGCCATAAGGCATATTATAACATCAATTTAAACTTATATCCTTCAACCTATACTCCTAACATGTAAAATTTAGCTTTCCCCTAAGGTCTCTAGTAAAACTTATGCTCAATTTCTTATTTCACCTATCTTCTTTTCCTACGACGTCTAAATAATCTTAGACTTTCTTCCTCTACTTCTTGATTCCCTCTCATACTATGCCGAGAACACATAAGCCCACTCATCCATACTTCTTTATTTTTATTGAGAAGCATCCCAATCAATGCAAATAAAGAAATATAAACTTATGGTTTGGTGATTCATAATTTCTTTATTTAAATAAAGATGCGTCCCAATCCATTTAAATAAGGAGATTATAAATCATCCTACTTATACAATTCCGACATAACACTACAACTACTATTACACACTTTTACTTCCAACCTTTTTCATACTTTATATTTATCGACCACTATTCTTTCACTTTTTCTCACGTTACATTTTTTTTATCCCTTTTAGCCTTGGATCCAGATCATTATCACATTCCCTTAAAGGGACTTTAATCGTACCCTTGCGGTACCATTAACATTCACTTTACACTTTAACAAGCTTGGCCAAGCTGGATGATACAATTATGTTCATCATTAACATTAGGCTATCCCGAAGGGTACCATTACATTTCACACTGGATCCAAGCTATGTTTAAATTTATCATTCTTTACTCCTTTTGTCATTTACGTACTTTTCTAATCGTATACTTCTCCATTTCTATTTTTTATTGCTTTATGCAATTTCGGCTCGCACTTTATCATCTTTCTTTATATTACACAAGATCTAATTGATACTTGTCATTCTCATGTATTACATATACGTATATGTTTTTGCATTTCATTTATCATTCTCTCGTCAACCCCAAGTTGACAACTTATTCAATTTTCTATACCAAAGCATCATTTTAGTTCGCTTAACTTTTCGCTTATAAACCTTACACGGGTTATTCTTATAATATACACATTTGCTTTACTTTATTCATCGCATACATCCCTTTCATTCATTATTATGATTTTATTCATTCTTTATCACTCATTTAGAGTATTTAGCATCATTTAGAATTTCTAGCGCAACTCTTCTTAAACATCATTCATATACATCTCATACTTAATTATATTATACCATCACATTATACTTAATTATTTTTTCAACATTATATGACTTATCATACTTCATTCCTTTATTAGTAATTCATATAAGCGCTTATTCTCAATACAATACTTCTTCATTAAGTAACTTTTTCGTAATTCAAACATCTTCGCATTATCTAGCTCATACATACATACTTTCATCATTACTTATTAAAATGCAATCCTATGCATTTATCTTAGCTCAATCATTTCATTAATTCATATAATCATATACATCTTACATTTCTTATATATTTAAATAACCTACCATAGACTTTACATTATATAAACATATATTTCTATACTTAACACTTTCCCGATAAGTGTTTCACATTCTTAACTGCATTCATAATCTCTTAAGTCTATGGCAAAATAACATATGTCGCATTTCATAATTATTATATGTCCAAACATTTTCATTCTATTAGCCGCAAGCACTTAATCTACCTTATACTAAGGCATTCACATTCTTCACTACTTATACTTACGTCATACGCATCTATAAGTGGTCTAAGTTTAGACAACCTATAGTGGAAACCTACTTCTCTTAGACCGAAGCTTTGATACCAAGTTGAAATGCCCCTTTTTTTGACTCTCAATTTGACAAAAAAATTAAAGCTTTGCTCAAATGCATGTCCCAGAAATGACCTTATGTCATTCCTTATTAAACTGATCAAAATACATTACCATTCAACTCTTGAAAGTATCATTAATATAAAATATACTCAATTACCTTTCTAACGATATAAGACACGTCTTCTAACTTTTTACGGTTCGGTTTTTACGAAAGAAATAAAAATGATAAAAATCTAAGATAAAAGGTACCATACGGCTTTAAGCTTCTGGGCATACAGCCGTATGGTTTGCTCAAAAGGGTCTGCAACAAGCATACACCCATATGCTCATAAGCGTATGGCTTTATGGCCAGATCAGAAACCTCTGTGACAAGCATACACCCATATGCTCAGAAGCGTATGGATATATGCCCCTGAATCAGAAGTTTTCCAAAAACAATACTTTACACATTTTCTGGAAAACGACTTCTATAACTAGATTTAACACTAAAACTTCCAGAGTTCATTAAAATAACACAATACATCATTTTCATAAGCATTTGTGGTCTAACCGAACCATGAACACATACTTTACGAGGTTTGCCAAACACCCCATTTCAACCCATTTGCATACACTATAACACATAACCAAAACCAATAACCCTTACCCTTTATACATATTCACATTCACATGACACTTGACACATAACCACATTTATTAACAACCTTTATGCCACTTTGGGGGTTCAACTTTACTTCGAGCTCGATATCTAGTACTAAGCTCCTACGCACATCTTCATCTATATATAATCCTTGCTTCCAAATCTTAACCTTTTACCAAATTCTTTACCTTCATCGCAAGAACCTACAAAATGTTAAACAACTAAACCGTAAGCATTACACTTATTAAGTAAAATGGAAATAACATAGAATTATACATCATAAATCACATAAGCATCATTCACTCCAATCTTAGTCCATAAGACTACTTTTCATAATCACTTACACATCACACTTAATAACATATAACATCAATTATACGGAATCCGCACATACCTTCTATGGATCATAAATGTCTAACCACATCCTTGGCTAGTTTTGCCAAACTAGCTTTATCCCAGTCTTAATCCAAGCATACTAAGCCAGTGCATCACAAACCGTCATTATCATTTTCCACATAATACATATATGATAAAATCAATATAATTTCATATCATAACCATTTTACTTACCTCCTTCCAAGCTAAAACTTAATAGAGCCATCACCACATCATTTAATTCCTAGATAAGATTATCACAACACAATACTTATCAATATTCATAACTAAATCAAGAGGGTTTACACAACCCATAATCAACCTCTAATCATTTTTAATCATCACATGATCATATCTTGATCATATGATGATAACCCCAATTTTATGAATTTCACTTTATACAACTGAACCTATATACATAAATACTTTAATTCTTGCTTTAGAAACACAATTACCCGAAATCCTCAATTTAGGTTACATGAACCTTAATTCTTAATTTACTAATTAAACTCAAGATATGGTATTACTTACTTGTAGGAATGATTACTAGAGCTTAACCCTTGAGTTGGAAACATAATTCCTTCATTACTAGATCATCAACTTGGTCTTCTTCCATTCTTTTTCTTTTCTAAACTGACACCCACACTCACCAACACTCTTTAGAAAATTATGGAAGAATTTGGGATATATCTTAGGATATATTTAGTTGTATCTTTGGTCTTTTAGGAAGAATGGTCCCTCAAGTCCTTTTCCTTCCTATTTAGCCACAATAATTTATATAACTCATTTACCTCTTAGCAACTTTAATCCCTTAATTCAAATTCTTCCTAATTGAGATACATGGTATTTTCTAAAACCATTTACTTAACATTTATACTTATATTTTGACTACCGGGTTGACTAACCAATTACATATCATCTTCAAACTTATAAAAGTCTTAGTCAAACTATCTAATGGTATTCTTGAAATAAAATGCATAAAACCTGGTTTTAGGGTGTTATATATTGAGCTTCGGGTTGATGTGGAGTTGAAAGATACCATTATGGTGGCTATGCCTAAACTTGTTGGGGAGGGGTTCTATACGTATAATATTCGTGTTGAGTATGGGTGGAAATCTCCCAGGTGTGTGTGTTGTAAGGATTTTGGTCATATTCAGGAGGAATGTCCCAAGAATATAGGCTTGAGTATGGCAAAGAACTTGAAGAAGCCTAGCCAAGCTCCTAGAGGTGTCCTGGTTGGTCCGAAGATGGGATTTAAACCAACTAAACAAGTTTATAGACCTGTTTCTAAAAATTCTACTGCCAACACTAACGGAAATAAGAAGAAAGATTTGGAGCCTAAAAAAGAGGTTAGTAATTCAAACCCATTTTATGTGCTTAATTCGGTTGAAAATGATGTGGATTTTGGTACCAATAGGGGGACTTCAAATTTGGCTAGCAAAGAGGCCAATCCTAGTAGATCCTCGTTCTGGAATGTGAAAACTAGTAGTACTAGTACTACTCCTATTGTTGATAAAATTAGGAAGCTTGAAAAATTATTATTGATGGGAAAGTTACTCTTATAGAAGATGAGGGTAAACCTCTAAAAAAGTTTGATTATCCAGGTGATCATGATAGTGAAGATGAAGATGAATTAGTTGATAATTATATGGCTCGTATTCTGGCTTTATAGAGGGTTGGTTTGGCACTAATAGTTTGCTGGAACAATGGAGGGATACTTATGAGAATGCTGATTACGACTATGACTCATACGATGATGATATGTATGAAGGCCAGGAATCCTGACAAGATTCAATCTATATGCGATAATTTAGATCTAAGTGCGAGGTCGCAAAAAGGATTAATTTACTTGAAATTATTGATTCATTTGTAGTCTAGTCATTTTTGTGTACCTTCCTTTAAGGAAGTAGTTTGCCTATGTAATGGGCGGAGATGTGGAATTCACCCTCATCCATTATACTTGATTATTTTTTAGAGTAATAAAATTTACCGGGGAAACCCTTTATCCATTGTACTTTGATTACGTGCTTGAGACCTCAAGGTTCTTTCATTTAGTTTTTCTATGACCTTTTCCAAGGGATGGTTTTTTGATACCTTGATATTTATAATTTCATAGTTTTATGGTCCATTTTCCTTGTCTTCTATTTCTTCGACTTGGTTTTCTATGATTTGACTTTCAAATATATCACCGTATACTAGAGGAGATGATTTAGGAGGAGGACTTTCGTCAAATCTTACATTTAGAGATTCTTCAATTATCATGGTTTCTTTATCAAGAATTATATAAGCTTTGCTATCAGGTGAATATCTAAAAAAATATGCCTTCGATAGATGTGACAACTGTCACACCCCGTAAAAAAATTCCAATTTAATTTGGTTGACTTTTTCGTGCATTAGTTGACTTTTAATAATTATGTGTTAATTATTGTGCTTAACCGGGAAGTTTTCCTGTGCGTAACTAAGAATCGTTACCGGATTTGTTCCAACTTGCTATTTAATGCAGTCTTTCGACAGATGTCGCGTTTTTACGTTTCGCTTAAAAATTTAAATTTTCGTATTTTCCTTTTAAGTATTGCGCTTTTTTCAGTTTTACGTATACCATAAATGATATTAGAAAAATATCAAGTGTATGGCAAATATTTAAGGATCATA
>BQNB010123780.1:0-17594 GCA_026074375.1 Tanacetum coccineum
AACCCTTGCATGACTCTAGTTGACACTGAGAAGAAGCTTGGACCTGAAGGATTACCGGTCACTGATCCTACTTTATATCGCAGCTTTTCCGGAGCACTTCAGTACCTCACCTTTACCCGACCCGATTTGTCATATGCAGTTTAACAGTTATGTCTTTACATGTGGTCTACTAGAGCACAACTTGTTGCCTACTCTGATGCTGACTGGGCAGGTTGTCCGGCTACGCGCTGGTCTACTTCTGGATACCGTGTTTTTCTTGGTGACAACCTCCTGACGTGGTCCTTAAAATGCCAGGAAACATTTCGCTCTAGTGCTGAGGCTGAATACCACGGGGTTGCGAATGCTGTAGCTAAGACATCTTGCATTCGCAACCTCCTTCGTGAGCTTCATACCCTACTTTTCACAGCGACCTTGGTCTACTGTGATAATGTTAGTGTCGTATACATGTCTGCAAACCCGGTACAACATCAGCGCACCAAACATATAGAGATTGACATTCATTTTTTTCGTGACAAAGTAGCAGCAGGTCATGTTCGAGTTCTTCATGTCCTTTCTCGATTTCAGTACACAGATATCTTCACAAAAGGACTGCCATACCCGTTGTTTACTGATTTCAGATCCAGTTTGAGCGTCTGCAAATCTCCCTCTCCAACTGCGGGGGCTTATTAAAGTACATATTGTATATTTAGTGTAATCGGCCCATTGGCCCGAGCTCATAGTTTAGAAGCTTCCTTTGTATCCTATATATAGGTTGGCTATTATCAATTATAATCAAGCGATCATTCCAATCAACATCAATTTCTATTATCTTTCAAAGTTAAAATGGAAAGTGTGCAAAAGAAAGTCAACGATTAAGTTTTTTGCCAAACCATTTACCTCATTTTTGAGATGAACGTGAGAGGAATAAAAGTGATACAATTGTTATGACGAAATTAAATTTGTTTACTTTATCTTGAAACTCAATTAAATATATGATCGATGACATAAATATCAAATAAAAAAATTCTCATCACTTTCCTCTTATTTTCTTTTCTTGCAAGTCAAGAAAACAAATAAATTTTTAGCAATCTTTCGTTTTCTCTCCCCATCACTTTCTATACTTTCCTTTACTTTCCTTTTCCTTCATATTTACCCATATGAAGAAAAGCAGTCCTCGAGTGTAAAATGCTTCTAAATACTACTATGTTTGCAGATTTATAAAGGGAAACTAAAGGTGTGTTTGTTGAAACTAGCGGTAGCAGTTAGCAGTATCAGTTAGCAGTTAGCAGTTAGCAGTTAGCAGTTAGCAGTTAGCAGTTAGCAGTTAGCAGTTAGCAGTTAGCAGTTAGCAGTTAGCAGTTAGCAGTTAGCATTAGCAGTTAGCAGTAGCAGTTTAATTTATAAACGTGTTTGGTAGAATAGCTGTAACTGTAATTTTAATGTGTAAAATGACATAACGCTAAATGCTAAATTGCTAAATGCTTATTCAAAGAGCATTGAGCAATTAGCGTTTTTATAATTTTAAAAATGCTAAATGCTTTCTTCCAAACGAGCTTTATAATAATTATGCTAAATGCTAAACGCTAATTGCTCAAAAATACTCTTAAAAGTTGTCTTCCAAACATACCCTAACTAGCAAAGAATCAGATTAACCAACAACCACTGTTTGTATTAGAGCGATTTGACCCGTTTAAGTAACAGTGGGTTGACTTTGAAACTGGTAGGAGGCTCAAAGTACTTTTATTATTATTTTCATAAAATTTCTATTAATTTTTACAAACAAAAACTTTATTATACGAAATATATATGATTTTTTATGTTTTTTATAGCATTTATTATGAAACAGGTTAATAACTCATATATTTTGCAAAAGGACGGAAGTTATGGAGGAACTGTGGACTTCGGGTTCGGGTGATGTGGAAGTGTCGTTTACTACTGCTGCACCTGCACCTGGTGTGGCTTTGAGGTGATTGCCATTACTTATATAAAATACAATGTGCATTTTTTATAGTGGTGTTTGGGATAGATTATACAATATTGCTTTAATTATGTACTATATAACAAGGAAAAAATAAAAAGATTTACCCACACACTTGACTGCTTTTCTACATTGACTTTTCTAAATTTGTACATTTTGTGGCCCTTTGGAACATTATTTAGATATGAGTAGGAAACCAAACGGCCAAACAACAATAGAGGCAGCAACAAACCAAACACCCAGTTAATAGCAAACCAAACACCCATTTTGTAGCAAACCAAACACCTCGCTTCTTTAAAAATTTTGGGTTCATTTTATATCAAAAAAATTAGTTATAGGTTTTGGTTCATGGTATATGGTTAGCTGAGCAAAAGAGTAATACTGTTTTCCATATCACACCTCTTTAGTTTATTTTCTTTAGATTTATATGTGTTATTTATACTCATTTTTTTTATTTTATATACTTTGCAGCTTTAAACAAAGACGCGTTGCTACAAATGGTGAGGTTTGGTGCTAAAATGGTGATCAGTTCCAAAGATAGTACAATTACAGATGACATTGATAGAATCATTGCTAGAGGATGAGAGGCGACTGTAAAACTTGATGCCAACATGAAAAAGTTCACAGAAGATGCAATTAAGTTCAAAATCGGTGACATGATGCAGGTATGAATTTAACAATAATTTAAGTAACAATCAAATTTTCTCAAAGACCAAGCCCGATGCAACGCACGGGTGGGCACGCCTCCGTTTGGATTTCAAATTAATATATTATTTATTGGCTACTTGGGTACATCGTACCGAAGTCATCCCAAATGAACCAAGCCCTCATCGAACCTAATTTTAGGTGGCTAGCAAACCACGGTCCCGATCCGCTATCCCGTACCAGACCGATCCCCGTTCCATGTGACTAAAATTTGAATAAGCAAACCCAAATACCTTAAAGGGTCGAATAGTTTGATAAAATCCCGAGTACTTGTAAGATCGAGCTAGACTTGCCATATATTTCGAACTTAATTTATATACTTTGACTCCGAGCTCCATAGGAACACAATCTAAACAAGCTTAGTTCGAGCCACAGGCTGTAAGACTACTAACTAGCAGTTGCTAGGCCCTTATCATTAAGCCCATGTACTCTAATATAACACAAGCCCATCGTCTATAACTTAAATTACACAGTAAAATATATCGTTATTAAAACAAAAAAACCCTAAGAAGGTTTGGTAGTCGCTATTAGGTAACTCTCTTATTTTAATCCTTCTTTAAGTTTTGATTTCTCCATCTTTCATATTGCCTGTTTCTTCTTTCATATATAGATGAACATAATCATTGATTACTTATTTAAATATTTTTGTTCATATTTTTTTAGTGAAAAGGGTTCCGTTCGATTTCTCTTTTTTCGAGCAAATGTACCAAACATCCCACTTTTGTTCTTATTTTGATATACAGCTTTGTTGAATATATGCGAGTAGGAATTCATGTTTAGCAGTTTGAAGAAGATAGCACTGATATTTTGGTTTATATGGGCTTGTATATATTAAACATTATAGTAGTATAAAATTTGGTTGACGTTGGTAAACTCATTAACTACTTGTGGTAAAATCCATGTAATAGTTAACTACATTCTAGATTTGAAAGTTTTTACTATTGTTTACACTTTCTTTTGGTACAAAAGAGTAATCAAAACCCTGTGGCCATGAGGAGTGAAAAGAAGACCATGTTTCATAATCCTTAGGAAGACATGAACATTACTTTGTTAATTTTTTCACATGCATTTAAATAAATATTTAGAAACCTTATTCTGTTAGTAGCATGCATGAGTTTCATTCCATGTTCTTTTTTTTTTGTATAAGTTTAGGATAGCATTATGTTTTCCGTTTATATAAATTGTAGTTGGCATATGAACAAATATAGAGAAATAAAAATTGTCCCAAGTTATTTGTGGTACATTAATTTTCATTTAGTAGTTTAATTAGATATTGACTTCTCTAATTTGGAAGTATCATTTAACCTTAGATTCAATCTAGACTAGGCATTTGCAAAGCCAATTGAAGGTATGATCTTTGTTAGTCATACATGGAAATGGGTTTGTACGGAGTGTACATTCATTAAGTCAATAAACATCTCTTATTCAACTATTGAGTTATAGGCGTGTTAAGGAAATCGGCTAAATGATAAGTGAGTGAAGCTCTTCATTGAGTTTAACTCTTCATTGAGTGCATGACTCTGTTCATTGAGTGACTATGTTCAGTGAGTTCCACGCTTCACTGAATCATGTCTTCATTGAGTATACTCTTCATATTGAGTGACTGATACAGAACTATCTCAAAACCTGTCAGAGACAACCTTAAAAATCGTCCTTATAAAGGAAGATAAGTTCTATAATAAAAGGAAACAAAATCTCATACAAAACATAATTGAAAAACACAAAAAATAAAGTCTAAAAATAAAAAAAACGCGTTTTTGTGGCCACAAACGACCCCAAAAGGCCCAAAACTAACAAGGCTCATTGCATAACAATGAGTCTTGACCGTTGGGCGTTGGGCCGTTTTTCGAGTGACCATCAAACGCGAATATCATCCTAATCCGCCACCAAATTTATTGCGAAAAATAAGCGCCAATCGAATTGGTATACGTTGACTTGTATCGTTGACCGTGATCTGCATCATCCCCCCTTTTTTGAGAAAAAGACAAGACCCCGTGTCGGCTCACATCACTATCCCTTATATGGCGACAAATCTGCAACATAAAAGTGGGCAGAAACGATTATAATGACCAGAAGCTCTGAATCTTTAGCGCATTATCGTAGATCTTTTAAGAACACGAAAAGGACATCTCCTCGTACGGTTTTAAAACTTCCCAAAACGCCCCCCTGCCAAAAAATGCTCCTTACAAAGATGAATCCAAACTAGATCACTATTTCCCGATGCAAAAACCTGTTCGCAGACGCTAATCTGTTCTTTGAACCGACCGAATGCAACTTTTAATTTGCTTAGACCGGCTCAGCCCCCCATCTTAACTAGCGTCACAACACACACTAGCGCCCCCTCATCCTCACCAGCAACAAGAAGAACACAAACACCGAAATTCGCCACAAGCACTAGAATACACTTAACTCGCATGCGCCATTCCCGACTACACACCCAATCACGGCGACACCACACACACTGAGCGACCTACCACTAACCGTACCGTTCGACCAAACAGACACATCACCCAGACCGTATCAGTAGATAACAACGATGAGCGACTACTCAGACTTGCGAGAGACTCGAACACCAACAGAATACATCACAAGAAAGCACATCACACTTGTCACTGAGCGCCACTTGATCTCACGCCACACTTACAACTTCACCCAAGCGACACAACAACTAGTTCTCTCTCACATTAGTCCTGCTCGTACTTTTGGCGACCAGACCTACGAAGTACACTGCCTCATACGGCTAGTATTCTGGCGCGACAGCAGTCTAGACTGAATACTGACTTAACGCTTAATAACAGCTAGTCAGTAGCGGAGCAGTCCCATCACGTCCTCACTACTCCACCGAGTTACAAATTACAACCTCACAGATCTATGAATACGACATCACACACTTCTAGCTCATCCAATCGAGCCGTACAGATAAAGTACGAGATCTTTGATCTGGTATTTGAAACATCCACTCTAGGCACACATGAATAACGAAGACAGTCAATTGGGATCACGTATTGAGCTCATTACTCTTATCACTCTGAAAAACTTCAATATTCAACTTGCACTGCGAGAGCAAGTATGAGAGATCTGCAACAAAGTCATTGATAATTACGTGAATTTTCAATTTTGCAAGTAGCATGTGTGCTCATTTTAGATCTACATAAATCGCTCGTCTACTTTGTTCAGGTATGGAAGAGTTAATAGGCATCTAATCTTACTTTCTATTATCCAAATATGACAATATATTTAATTGAGATTATGGAAAAAGATACACAATGAGTTTACAAACACATGAGAATTACTAATATGAAGTTTTGGGAAAAGTGTGCAGGAAGTAAACCAAAAAACGAACATATATTTAGATAGGCTGAGAATTGAATTAAATGACAAAGATGGGAATTTTTTCATAGTTACACACTAGTGAACAATATGTTGAGGCACATTGGTCTAATCACGACATTCAGCGTGACGCAAACGACGAGTTACACTCAGCACAGTGTACCAAATAGTTCATCATTCACTACACTGTGATGGATTCGCGTGTCACGATAGGATAGTGAGAATACAATTAAGTGGTAGTGTGATACTAGAGAAGTGCATGGGTTAATGACACAATTCCATCATCACTGGAACTTCTATATTCTTATCGACACACTTGTGGGTAACATGGGAGTGTCTTCTTCGATAGAACACGTTAACGATCATATTTGAGGTGCAGAGTTACATCACATGGTACACATTTTAGATTGGGGCGATGATATTTTTGATAGTTACATTTTTCTCACTTGCGATCTCTTGATTGTCAACGTATAGTGTTCAGCACTATCGTTAGTGGATGAACTGGGGATAGCATAATAGTGATGATCTTTAGCTCAAGTCCAGTTGACAGAGTTTCTCATCTGGTAGTCAGCTATTAGACGGAGACCGTGGTGTGGTTATGGGGCACGCAAGTGGGTTACGACAACACACATTGCATAGTGATATGGTATGAACGGAATACGCGTGAGTTTGAGGGATAATTATATGTGTTTTGAGACTCCAAAATTCGAGGTTACCAGATTGTAGCGAGGATTGAGCTGAGACACAATGATATCTATATGGGATACGCATTATAGACATCTGTGGGACATCTAGTGCACAGTTGTATAGGGCAAAGGCACATTGGATGCATAGAGAGTTGTGGGAGCTAGGGTACACACATATTGGAGAGGTGATTATGAATATAGAACGAGCGTACACAGAGTAGACTAATTCTAGTTTTTATACACGCGCATCTGAGTCTGATAAGGATGCATTTGGACAAAGGAGAGTGGGATATATTGATGAGATACACTTCGATGGAGGGAGCGTACAGGTGCACTTACAGACACTGTGGGATTTTTTCACACGTTGGTCTCATTTGTCTCATATGAGGGGGGTAATATGTGGGGATGGTGATGAATGAGTCTAGTGTGGTGAGGATTGTTACGTCTGGTGAGTCAACTTACGAGAAGACGTGTTGATATATGAGAAGGGAGATCAGGGAACATCTTTGCGTCGTTGACACAGAGTCAGCGGAGATGTATGCAGGTGGATGTTTTTATGTCACGTGGTGTAACACACAGTGATAGTGTTTTTCAGTTAATCAAAACAATTACTATTATGGGTATAAATGGTGTTTGGTGTGAGTATTGTTTTTGGACTAGAGATCACATAAGCTGTGCGCATTGTATCTATCTGGAGTAATCTGTTGAAGTATGAGCGTATGACAGCCACACACAGGATAGGCACGTCACGATTCCTCTATGACATCTACACTCAGAACAACGGACTATGTCATTTGTGTATAAGACAAAGGAGGACTAGGTGGATGGGTATGTGTAGACTCATTTATTTATGGTGGGTGTCTTTGCATAGTTTCTGGTCTATGTACAATAGGTAGTTTGGTTATGAGAATAGATTCTGCTCGGTATGGGGGGGTTGGGGTCGCGTGTTAGTGAGAGTCTGTTTACACAGCTTGGTGTACACTGTAGTGGGTTAATTGGGGGGGGGAAGGACAAAGTAGAGTATGTTGAGTACGGTTTAGAGGGCGGGGAGGGGACATTTCTAGATATTGAGTGGTGGGTGTAGGACCTAATGATAATGGAGGTCTGTTAAGGAGAGTGTGGTCTACACATTGTGTGTTCTCGATTTGCGTGGGTGTATCAATGGGTCCAGGTCATATATTGACTGAGTTGAACAATCTAGGGAGTGTTTGTGGCATCACATAGGGTGACTTGAGAAGTGATTGGGTTTTCACAACAAAATGCAAAAGAGGTACGCAGCGGTTTGGTAGGTGACTTATTTAGAATCCTTTGTGGGGAGAAAGGTTTGTATATGGGGGGGCGAGGTTTTATAATGGGGTTTGCGAGTTTCTGATGGCAATGTATCAGAGATTTGGTGGTGCGTTGGAATTGGAATCTGGAGGTTAGTGTTGAAGTAGTTATTGTGATTTGATTAATTTTGAGAATTTTAAATGTTTATTGTTTTATTATAATTAATATTGTGGATATATTTTATTTTAATATATGTGGGGTTTTAAATTAAATAAAATATAATAAAAATATTCTTTAAGTTAAAATTTCTAAGAATTAAGAAAGTTTACAGGTATTCCCTGGTATTAATATTTAGGAAAATAGAAAGGATTCGTATCACACAACGTTTGTGGAGATGGCAACTGCCCATAGGCCCCATACCCCCTAAAACGAAAAAAGTTCGTGACTATTACAACAATTAGATAAAATCGCCTTGTGAACCTAGCCTAATAACCAATTAACCATAGACCTGTTTTCTTGGTCAAATCACATAGCATTAACTAGAGAAATAGATAAGCCAATCACCACTTCTCACCCACTCCTCCATCATACATTCCCCTTGTGCCACCCCCTCAACCCACCCCTCCCGAACCAGACCCCCCCGCCGAACACCCCTCCACACCCACCCATCCCCCTCCCCCCCCCCCCGAAAACGTAACCATCCAGCAACACCCTCACACCCTACCTCTCCCCGTCTTGCCCCTCCATCTCCTCCATCTTCCATCCGCCACCTTAAAACCCTCTCCCTATACACCACCCCAACGCGCCGCCATTGTGCCTCGCCACCCCCCGCCCTCCCGCGCTGATGCTCTTACACCCCCTCTCCCCACCCCCCCCCCCTTCCTCCCCCCCCCGGCCGAGTTGCTTTCCCTCGCCTTTCCCCCTGAACTCTCCCCTCCCGCCACACTCCTGCACTTACGAACCCAGATAAGGAGATTAGGATTATTTTTTGATTTCAAAGTCACTTCAGTCATACGAAAGTGACACTTTTTATCATTAGCATATAATTTATGAGCCCGTAAAACAGAAAATATTTGCCAAAGATAGGACAAATTCTACTCAAGCCTATTGCTATATATCAAGATATCATCAAAGTCAACGATAACAAAATGACCAATAAAAGGTTTAAAAACCTTATTCATTAGGCGCATGAATGTACTTGACTCATTAGACAGCCCGAAAGGCATAACCATCCACTCATACAATCCATCTCGAGTTTTGAAAGCTGTCTTCCATTCATCTCTAGGTCGCATCCGAATCTGATGATATCCACTCCTCAAATCAATCTTAGAAAAAATGGTAGAACCATGTAGCTGGTCAAGAAGGTCATCCAATCGCGAAATAGGAAAATGATACTTGATCGTTATCTTGATCACAACTCTACTATCAATGCACATCCAAAAAGTCCCTCTATGTTTGGGTACCAACAAGGCAGGTACTACCACGGAATCATACTCTCCCAAATCAACCCTTTCTCCAGCAACTCAGTCACTTGTCTCTGAAACTCTACAAACTCTTTCGGATTCATCCGATAAGCTGGTAAGTTCGTGATTGTGGAACCTGGAATATAATCTATGCAATGTTGAATGTATCTTATAGTCGGCAATCCAGGAGGTTTGTCATTAGGAATCACATCAACAAACTCCTTAAGCAATGGCCGAACTTGTAAGGGAGCTTCACTGATAATCTCGTTTTCTTCTACAATAACAAGAGTAAACACATAGGGACTGGTTTTCACAAGTCCCTCAAAATCAGTCTTCTTCATAAACAAATTTGAACCCTCTGCATGTGTCTGACGAAAATCAAAAGGAACTAAAGTAATGTTCACACCATCCTTCTTAAAACGGTAAGTGTTTTGGAACCCGTCATGTTTTGTTTTCCTATCAAATTGCCAAGGACGCCCTAATAGAATGTGAGCCGCATCCATCGGTATAACTTCACACCATACTTCATCTTTATAATTCTTATCAATAGAAAACTGCACAAGACAATATAACTTCACCCCTTATGGTTATGCCGTAACCATGAAGATCCACAAATATGGAATGAAGATCACGTACATATGGAAATTATTGAAGGTTACGGCGTAACACAATATCTGGTTACATCGCAACAACTGCTTATTTATAGAATGTCGGGTAAGAAGGTTACGGCGTAACACCTTTATCAGTTACGCTGTAACAGGTTCGATACCTATAAATAGAGGCCCCATTTAAGCTATTTCGACATCACTTTCTCCACAGCCAATTAGAGAGGCGACAAAGGCTTCCAACCTTCGAAGAATTCAACATGGAGTCCAAAGGAGATCAGACTTTATTTACTTTTTGTATTTAATCGTTCAAATACGAATACTGTAAGAATTATGAGATTTAAATCTATGATTACTTCGATTTTCTTGTTGCGAGTTTCCATTACCATGTGAGGACTAAGCACTTAAAGTGCTAGCCTAAGTTATGGAAATTACTGTTGTTCTCATGTTTGTTTCTTGTTAGAGTATGGTTTTGTTAAGATATTTCTTGACTACGTGTAACCCTGTGGTTTTGGTAGTCGGGTGGTTTGGACTTGCTGGCCCCATTCTTACGTATCTAGTTCAATTATGGATCTATCATGCGTACTAAGGAGGATCTATGACTCCGGCCCCTAGTGTAGGAACTAACCGGTCTCCGCACTTATCACTCAATATAATTAAAAAGCACAGGAACTCTTTCAGGGGGAGTTAATAATTTGTATTGGTTATTAGATAGCTTTAGGAATAGTTGGGATAAATCACTACAACCTGAATATCCTACCTCCTATACGATTTGGACTGAGTCGGAATCGCGGAAAGTATAGGATAGACTATATATGCCTATTCAAGTCTATCGACCTTAGAAACCACTAATGAAACCTTAGTTTAACATTGCACATGAAAACTTTTTCATAACAATAGTAATGAAGTAACTAGGTTAGCACATTTTCTCTCCTGATATCTCCCACACTTTTAATTTTAGTATTTAACTTTATTGTTACTTATTTCAAATCAATTCAAAAAACTATTTTAAAAAAACATAATATTTCAAATTAAAACTAATTACAACTTAGCTCTTGGGACGACCTCGGATTTACCATTCTATACTACCTACGATCGGGTTTTCTGCCCGTTAGTGCGTTGTCAGGTAGATCGAGTTTTATAAATTTAAAACTTGGTAAAAATATATTTTAAAATAAAATACGCAACAAGTTTTTGGCGCCGTTGTCGGTGATCTAATATTTTTAGTTTTAAAATCCTCAATGAGAATAAGAAGAAGCAAAGCAAGGACGGTTACTACGTTTGCTAATCCGGAAAGACAATTTCAAGCAAGAAGAGAGGTTTCGCCCGCACCTATTCACAACATCTATTCTTTCTATGAATCTGGGTCATCCGAGTCAGATACAGAAAATGTAGATGTTGAAAATCTCGCCTTAGAGCAATACCTAGCTTTCGACCTGAATAACACTAGGAGAAGTTTCACCCGTCCTGATAACTCAACGTTTAAAGTTAAAGGGCGACTTCTAACGGAGTTACGAAATATTTCCTTCTCGGGTGGACTAACCGATAGTGCTATCGAACACATCAGTAATGTGCTTGAAATCGCTAGCATATTCAACGCTCAGGAGTCTACCCTTATACAAGTATTCCCTCTAACTCTGAAAGGAATCGCTAAGAGATGGTTAGAAAGAACATCGACCGAATGTACAAAAAGCTGGAGCGATCTCAAGGAAAACTTTATCCGAAGATTTTGCCCTCCTACGATGATATTCAAACAATTCAGTGAAATCTAAAATTTTAAGCAAGAAGAAGGAGAATCCCTTTTCGATACTTGGGAAAGATATAACGACCTACTTTTCAAGTCTCCCTTTTTAATGATCTCAATGATTACCAAAAGGTAAACACCTTCTACAATGGATTGAATAGCCAAACTCGATGAACTATCGATTTGAACGGTCTTATTCCTGGGTTAATAGCTTCAGATGCATTGAAGTCAATCCAAAAATTAGTTGAAAATTCGCATTAATGGCATTGCGAAGAAAATTACATGACTACCCCTAACCCATTAAGTGTTATCATAGAAAAGCTTAAATTATTAAATCACGAAATAGAAGAGCTAAAAATTGATTTTTGCAAATTGAATACGGATGATGACAGAAAAAGTTATTATGCTCAGGTTAAAAGCATAAGATCTAGCGAAACCAAAAACTATGATATGTTCAACAATTTATAAATTAGCAATCGTCCAAACAATCCTCAAGAAGGACAATTCGAGCATGTTGAAGGATATTGGCGAGAAAGACAAGAGATACAAAAATAAGGGATTAAGAAGGATCATGTTTAGTACTGATCTAAGTTTGAAGATATCATGATTCCTTATAAATAAGGTTTCTTAGAAGCAAAAAAGTAAAAAATCACCTCGCTCAATTTATCTCCACACACAAACCTAAACACACTATGGAGCCTAAAATTGAGACATTTGGTAAAAAAGTAAAAAAGCGCATCCTCGAGGAGAATAAGGAACCAACTGCAACTCATGATAAACCAAAACAACAATTACAAACAGTGATTTCTCATGAAATCAAGGAATTACCCGCATACTATTCCGCAAACCTTCAAAATAAACTTCCTCCGAAAGAAAGGATCCTGGAAGTTTTATCCTTCCTTGTATTGTCGGAAACCACCCCATAAGTAATGCTTTGGCTGATCTATGAGCAAGTATAATGGCTGATAGATCCATGCAATCTCCAAAAGGGATAAAAGAAAATGTACTAGTTAAAATTAGTAATTTCATGTTTCTCGTTGATTTCATCATTCTCGACATCATAGAGGCTGCAAATGTCCCAATTATCCTAGGAAGGCCCATGTTGGCAACTGCTCATGCAAAGACTGATGTTTATGATAAAAAGATCTCTCTAGGAGTTGGAAATGACCAAGTAGTTTTTAATATCAATAAGAGAGAATCTCCCGCATCTATTTCTCCTATGTGCGTTATAAACGAATTTGATAAAACGCAAGAACTTGATAGTTTAGGGGACTTTGAAACATACTTATCACCCAAATACGAAAGCCAAGATATAATTTCGCTTTCACCATCATAATCAGCAGAAATCAAAGAAGATTTCAGTATGACGCTCTGTGATCCTGATAAAAGAATGAGCATTGAATTGGAAGAATTTGTTGATATAGCCGACATATAGGATGACCTAGATCCAGGTATTTTAACCAATGAAAAAACTAAAACCGAATTCTTAAAAAACGGTGGTAGAATCCATTTATACAGCCCTAGTAACTTACAACTCTCTTGCAAAATAGGGTTCGTTAATTTTAACTCCTATTTCGAACCACATACCCTTTTCAACATAATGTCCAGGAAAGCCTATAACACCATCGTGAATCATGAACTAATATACTCAGGAAATAACATGGTAGGACTTGCTAAAAATTTACATGTGTTCATAGGAAACCACCAATTCTTAGTTGATTTCATCATTCTCGAAAACAATAGTGAATTTGTGGAAAAAGGATTAACCGAAGTTCTATTTAGACAATCTTTCAAGGAACAAATAGGACTAGTTAAAGACCGGGGTAAAAGGACACTTTGGTTTAAAATTGGAAATGATAAAGTAATATTTCATATGCCACGAGCCGAAAAAGCTTTTAGGAAACTAACGGTTAAACAACATAACTCAATGGGACCCCTGTTAAAAGTCAGTGACGAAGACAAGAAAAGAGGAATCCATAAGCCTAAAAAAAGATTAAAGGATTCTATAGAGGTTTCCTTAATTTAGGGAACGAGTACAAATATGATCAGGAAGTTGTAGATTGGAATCTGGGATGTATTAATGACAGGATGACGTAGAATGGTCATGAGTCTATCTTAAGGACTCGTTAGTAAACAAAAGTGCTTGTCGAGAGACAACCCGTCCTTTATTTAATGAAATTTTCTTTTTTACATTAGTTGGTTTGCATGTTTCTTACTTTGTTTTAAAGAATCCAGAAGATAGGAGGCAATTATCGAGACAGGCTCGACTCATAATCATGTGGTAACCTTGCTGAATCTACAGTAGTTACGGCGTAACGAATTTAGTTTACGTCGTAACCACTGCAGTTACGACGTAATCCATTTCATGGTTACCTCATTCTGAAATCTTAAAAATTTAAGTTTTAAATATGTCTAAACCTTGTATACTTAAATAGACTTTGTAGGTATGTTCTCTGGAAGCCCTCACGAGACTAAACTCGTCCACTTAGGCCACCAAGTGGTTTAAAAGGCTTGTTGCATATGCTAAATGCAACCATGATTCCTACAAAAGTGAGTTAGGTTTGTATTTCCTGTACACTTCATAATTCTTGTAGAACGATTTTATGCTTTGGTTTGTGATAAATGCTAAATTGTATATATTAAATACCCGGGATTTTGCCAAATAAAAGCCAATAAAATGCCAAAAGAATAGAAAAGCAATGCTTAGGGAGTTTCTTATCTTAATTCTACTATTTCCGTTTTATTTCATTTCCTTATTATACAATAGGGACATTTTACAAATCAAGTGGGGGGATGGGAGTAGAATTAATACTTGACGTATGTTTTGCCTTCGATTTTCTAGTTTTCTTTGAAAATTATGCCAGTTTTAAAAAATTTGACATATTTTTCTTAAATAACTATAATTAATCTTTGTCAAATGCACATTACACTTTATCATTATTTGGTGAGATTTAAGCTTAATATTCCATTTCCATCATATAATTCAAAAATCCACCTATATATTGAGTGTGTCGGTAGTATTGTAGACTTTAGAACTTGGCACGTACATCATTTCGAGACCTAATTGATTAGCAGGAATAGATAGTTCAAGAAGGCAACACTTAGGAAATCACCCAAATAGCCTGTATGTGTGCGTTTATCGACTTGTTACACTGACTTGTCGACCTCCCATGATAAACCCTTTTGTTGCACTCATTATTAGTGCAAGATACCCCTAGATCACCCTTGTTAAACCAATCTATGTCTTCACCCAATGTTATATGTTTCGTTGCACCATTTAGCCTTAACTGCGGTTATTTTGGTGTTGAAATCTCTGGCTACTTAAGTCCATGGTTCGGGGAATAGGAATGAAAATTTTATGCATTCGTAGAAAACCAATTAGTTCTGATCTATAAAGACCCCCCCCTCTATCACCACTTTTGACGTTGTTTATCTCAAGTGGGGGGATGTGCGTATAATATTAGATGTTGCAGGGGCAATAATTAAATATATAAACTCCTGTAGCATTTGCATATTTATCATGAAGAAAATAAAGAAAAGAGGGTGCAACAAAAAGTCACTCATGTGCTAAAAAATGTAAAGATGGTGCGAAACAAAAAATATAAAAGAAATAGAGCTAGTAGCCCATTATTGCACCAAGACATCTAAATACTTATGAAGAATGGAGCTAGTAGCCCATTATTGAAGACCAGATTTTTAGACTTAGACTCTTGGACCTATGGATGGACAGTAGCGAGTTATGACAACCTTAGATTACTTTAGACTATTTGTTTTATGTTTTTATTAACAACCATTAAATGTGTATCCCATGTCTATCATAATCCTTTATCACCCTTAAAAATCATATTACCCTTGTTGCCTTCGAGAATTATTTAGACCCTAATTCTAACTGGTGTAGATTTGTGTACTTTCCAAGCTTATGATAGAATACATGATATGACTATGCAATTGAGCGATCACCCCGAAAATAAAATACTTAGACTAGTAGAGAGTTGAGTGACTTTTTATCCCTTTTTCAAGAGGTGTTCGGCTTTGATGTTTTCTAGTATAAGTGTTTTATAGATTCATTTCTTGAAGTTATTCTTGAGAAGTCTTTTTATGAAATGTTCTAACAGGTTCTACTTGAGGGCAAGCAAGGAGTCAAGTGGGTGGATATTTGATAACATCAAATATTTAATACTTTTTAGTAGCAAAATACCTTCTATATTACGTGCAAATGTTTCACTAATACTCGAACACGAGATATTTTCTATCATTTTGTAGTTTTCAGGTGAAATGCACAAAATTGACAAGAAACAAGGGAAAAATGACTTAAAGTGTAATTTTTTAAAGAGTGTTACAGCATAACACCAAAAATGGTTATACCGTAACATATATTACTCAAGTACGAAGATCAAGGACAACTTTACAGCGTAACACCATATCTAGTTATACCGTAACCATGTATTTGGAAGGAAATCTTACCAAAGATAGAGTTACGGCGTAACATCCCTTATGGTTACGCTATAACCATGAAGATCTACAAATATGGAATGAAGATCACTTACATATGGAAATTATTGAAGGTTACGGCGTAACACAATATCTGGTTACGCCACAACAACTGCTTATTTATGGAATGTCGTATAAGAAGGTTACGGCGTAACACCTTTATCAGTTACGCTGTAACAGGTTCGATACCTATAAACAGAGGCCTCATTCAAGCTATTCTGACATCACTTCCTCCATAGCCAATTGGAGAGGCGACAAAGGCTTCCAACCTTCAAAGAATTCCACCTGGAGTCCAAGGGAGATCACACTTTATTTACTTTTTGTATTTAATCGTTCAAATGCAAATACTGTAGAATTATGAGCTTTCAATCTATGATTACTTCTATTTCTTATTGTTTTTATGTTACCATGAGCGGCTAAGCACTTAAAGTGTTGGCCTAGTTATGTAATTACTATTGTTATGATGTTTGTTTCCTGTTAGATTATGGTTTCATTAGATATTCCTTGACTATCATGTAACCCTGGGTTTTGGTAGTACGGGTGGTTTGGACATAGCTTGCCCCATTATTAGATTATCTAGTCAATATGGGATCCAATGGGTAATAAGGTGGTGTAGGAACTAATCGGTCACCGCACTTACCACTCAATACTTAAAAAGCACAGGAACTCTTTCAGAGGGGGTTAATAATCTTTACAGGTTATTAGATATGTTTTGGGAATAGTTGAGATTAATTACTGCAACTTGGATAACCTACCTCCCAGACGATTTGGGACTGATTCGGAATCGCAGGGAGTATATGATAGACTATATATGCACATTCAAGTCTATCGACCTTAGAAACCGCTAATGAAACCATAGTTTAACATTGCACAGGAAAATGTTTTCATAACAATAGTAATGAAGTAACTAGGTTAGCACGTTTTCTCTCTTGATATCTCCAACTCTTTTAATTTTAGTTATTTATTTTATTGTTATTTATTTATTTCAAATCAATTCAAAAAAACCATTTTCAAAACATGACATTTTAAATTAAAACTAATTACAACTTAGCTCTTGGGACGACCTCGGATTTATCATTCTATACTACCCACGATCGGGTTCTCTGCCCGTTATTGAGTGGTTAGGTAGATCGAGTTTTATAAATTTAAAACTTGGTAAAAAAATAAATTTTAAAATAAAATACGCATCATATTTATCAAAAACGACTTAGTGGAGTTATAACGTTCTTTGTTGAGTCCTGACATTTTTCCCGAAAGTTACCATTTATAGAAAGTTTCCTTTTTAGAAAAGATTTTAGTTTCAAGACGTTAATATTGTCCCCTATATTTGTTAAGTTTCCATAT
>BQNB010123781.1:0-20041 GCA_026074375.1 Tanacetum coccineum
ACAGTGACTGGAGATGGCGTCACAGATACAACGTGACGCCGTGATCACAAAGATCAAGACGACATCATAAGATTCCATGACGACATCAGAGCATACGACCCAACCTATTATCTAGAATATTCTCTTTCATGACGGCATCATGATTAAAACGCGACGCCGTCACAATGTTTTTCCTATATATACAAACCTAAAATTAGGGTTTTGAGTGTGTAACTTTAGAATAAAAAGAGGGTATGAACCCTAGTTCATTTAACAACTGTTAGGGATGAATTTAGGGCCTAAAAACCATATTGTACTTCCTCCAACTCATGTTTTAATCAAGTAAGGTTTATTTAATCATTCAATATGACTATGTGTTGTTTGATTCATCTATGCTCTTGCTTTATCTTTAATATGCTTGGATGTTAAAATAGATTCACCCTTAGATCAACGGATCCAGAGGGATGGTAAAATGAAAGAGATGTGTATCCATTATAATAGAGAGAAAGGAGATGAAATGGGAAGAGGTGTGCACTTGAGAGAAAACATACACTTTCACCTTACAAAAGTGAGCTTCACCCCTCTATGGAAGTATAGAGGGGGTATTTATAGTCCTAGTGCCACATAACTATCGTAACTAGTCATTATTAGTCCCTATGTGACATGCTATAAATAAACTAATGTAATTCCGTGCTTGTCACCATATTTTAAGGCTAACAACACTTGTCAAAATTACGCTTGCTAAGTCACACAATGTGAATAACAAGATATATATTAAGAGTCCTACGCATTATCTTTGTGATTTTGTCAGAACATCTAAGTGATATTAATCACAATGAAGATGGAAATCCTGCTTGAGGAAACATCAAACAAGCTTATGGTAGGTGAATTGTGCGATTCTATATGAATCAAACTTGTGACAACTGGAAAGAAACGATGATGCGATTCTAAAAGAATCAAACTTGTTCTAGGTTATGAATTGACGATTAATGATGAATTTTGAAATGATTAACACTCTCGATGTGTCACAAAACCATTTTAGCAACTGACACGTCAATTGATTTTCAAATTAATTTTTATTTCAATCGGTAAGATAGTAACTCGCTGGTTCACTCTTATCGTGCTATCTGCTTTGAGACGTTTTGATAATGAGAACATGTTGAGTTTGATGAATCTGATACATATGTGTTAGAAAGACTCAATACTTCAGCTGGAAATCCTGTCCAAAAGATTCTTCTTAAATTGAATCTACCTGATCACAGGTCGATCCTCACGGATTCAAAGGCTACTCCAACCAAACACGGGTGAATGACAAATCCATATTCGTCCCCCCGCTTTATTGTTAACTATGTTAATGCAGGATACTTAAAGATGGAGGTGAAGGTACCTGATTCCAGCTGACTCACAAAATTCATAACCACATGCTCATACCCAACCGACAACCATAAAGACATCATGAAAGCTCAAGTACATGTTTCAAGACTTTCGCTACTCTGATACCATACGTCTTTATTAAAGCGACGAAGTATTAAAGTCAAAGAATTTCTAAGAAGTTTACGTCACACTAATACCGAACGTCTTTCTTCAAGTAATGAAGTGTTAAAGTTAAAGAGTTTCAAGAAAGATGCAATATTAAAGCTTTTCAAGTCAACAATCAAGAAAGGTATGAGCATGTCGGTCCAGAAGTCACAAGTTCACAAGATGGAAAAGTTTACAAGATGACGTAAAGAGATTATGCTTGGTTGATGATCTTAAGATGTTCAAGATCACATTCAAGTCAAGATAAGGAAACAAGCTCAAACCTAAAGTCAATAATCACTACATCAAATCATAAGTTAATGATCGATGTTAAACGAGCTCAAGACTAAAGTTAAAGCATAGTATGCTAAGTTTACGTTTTTGTAAAATGAAGCGACCTCCCTTAGGGGGAGATTGTTAGGAATACGAAATTCCTAGGAAAGTGTCGGTCGCTTCCATAGATAACAGTCATTAGCTCTTTAAGTAATTTTTGGAAACTTACATAGTTAGTTAGCGAAGGCCCATGGATTAGTCCATGCAAGCCCAAGCCCACATGCCATTTGTAAGTATAAATACACCTCTTCATGCCTTAGAGATGTGGTTGGTTGGTTGTATTTTCACATAGTAATGCATTTATGTTCTTGTTTTTCTCTCTCTAAAATACTTCCTTCCTTCCCACTTTCTCTCTCTAGTTCTTATTGTTAGAGATTACTAATATTCTACACTTATACTGTAATAATCATGATATACATAATTAAACATAACATAAGTGAATACATTTGAAAAACAATAAAAAAACAACAAACATATATTGGTTCTTTTGCTCCCCATCCCATTTTATCCAACTTTTGAATGCGAGTGTGTCTAACTTTGGAATGCAAGTGTGTATAACTTTAAAAAAGATTTACTTTTTACTTTAAAGCCATCCAATGTTGTTTGAACATCTGCAAAAATCATAATGTTGTTAACATTACATTCTTAAAACTTACAGAGTAAAATCATACGTAATGCATGTGTACAATAAGAAAAAGAACCATATAAATACATTTTTATAGCCATAATAAAGTTTTAATTATTAATGTTATATAATGATTAAATAAAAAGTGGAGTTTTTGACTCTTTTGTCGATAGTTAAGTAAACAAAAAACAAACCAAAAAAGACACACTAGCTAGCAAACTTAGTACTAGTAATATATATAACCATCCGAATGAGTGGAGAGAATTAGCGATTCGTTTTACGAGCTAAGAAAAAAGGAACGACTGTCTCCTTCAACACCAAGACAACGAAACTGTTGTGACGATTGTTGGTAGACTTCGAGCGTGCGAGTGAAATATTAGAGGAGGGGTTTGAGCTTCAACTATAGGTTCGTTGTTCTAAAAAATGATTAGAGTATTGGACACTCAACTTTATGCATTATATAGATTTATTAGTAGAGTTGAGTGTCCCAATTATTTTTAAAAGTGCCCATCAACTATAAAATCTCAATACTTAAATAAAAAATGCAATAAGCAAATTCACAAAAATAAAACTACCATTAGTGTGAAATAAGTTTACTTTTGGCCCTTCAACTGTAAAATCTCAATAGTCAAATTAATAATCCAATAACCAAATTCATAAAAATAAGACTACCATTTTGGAAAAATAAAACTTCATATTGTAAGAAAATAACGTAAATTAAAAAAAATTACATTATATTCACATGTGAAATATTGTCAAATTATTACTAAAATCGTACTGTTAGATAAGAAAATAACGTAAATTATACACAATAACTAAACTAAAAATAAAATAATATGCAAATTTTCTACAAAATGGTATTACATCTATTATGTATCATGATTAATAAACACTAGATAAGTCTTACATAAACCATACATAATCGCTAATAAAATACAAATAACACTATTATAAATAATGACAAATTACAACACTCAAATGTAAAAAAAATACTAAAATAGTGACATATTTTAGGTCGAGTGGTGGCTTTAAAAATGTCGAGAATGGTCTTACTAACGTATGTGGACTTTTCGACTCTCTTGTCCATGGTTAGCTACTTAAATGAAAAAATTACCGAAAGCAACACATATGAAACCCGAATAACCAAAATCAACACTATTTTATTACATTACCAAAATCTACTCTTTGAGCAAACTAAAACCAATAAAGTAACATGACGATCAAATCATTTTGCTCGCCACCCTTCTTTTGCTCGCCATGAACATTTTAATAAAAACAGTACGAGCAAACTGACTCTCTTAATATTTTTGCTCGTGGCAATTACTGAGAGTTCCTACCCATTTTCTTTTGTACATTAATTTCCCATTTATTCCTCAATTGCTACGTCACTTACATGTAAATGAAATTGACCTATATTTTTTCCAAACAATATTACCGAAAATTGTTAGATTTTAATACGGCAAGCAAACCTTAGGCGAGCAAAACTTAGGCAAGCAAAACTTAGGCGAGCAAATAGGGGTGTTGATCGGTTCGGTTATCGGGTTATTCGGTTAGTTCGGTTATATTTTTTGCGTCAACCCGAAAACCAAACTAGAATTCAACCGAACCGAACCAATTTGCTTGCTATGCCACTTGTCACAAAGTTAGCCTTGTTTACAAATAAATATGGCGAGCAAACTATATTTTCTCTTACATGACACGTGTACCAGTCTTAGATTAGTTGAAAAACTAAAAAAGGCACGTGTAAACATCTAAATCATGGCGGGCATTTTATTTTAGCGAGCAAACTACACTTGCTCGTAGAGTAGATTTTGGTAACACATGCTTCTTAGGGTCAATTTTGGTAACACATATTTCTATGTGTCGATTGTCGAAATTTCCTCTTGTTTCTATTAAACTTTTCTTACAAAAACATGGCTATCAAGCGAAAGCAATTTTCTTGCCTTTCTAAGTGTCGCCATATTAGCATTGAATCATTTCAATGAATAGTTGGGTCTTGTCATGAAGGAATTGAGGTAATTATAAATGTAGTAATTCATTAGTGACATAAGACTCCAAAAAACCACATAAGTGGGTTAGGCCCATTTGCTCTAATTTCTAAGCCACAACTCGACTTAAAATATATCACTATTTGTAACATGTTTTTGTTTGGCTCTTAACTTGACAAGAAGAAAATACACAAAGAGAGTGATCATGATTCCGTATTGGGAAGATTCGACTCAGATGAATTAGATTTAGCATATGATTTAAGAATGCAATACTTTGTATGCCATTATATGCTATTTATGTTTATTCATTAAAAATTAAAATTAATGCATGGATGTTTACAATTCTTTATAATGTTTAAGATTGTACTGTTTAAACATTTTTTCTTTAAGATCTAACTAATGGGATATTATTATAAAAGGTTGATTAAAAAAGACCACATAAGTTGGTAAGGCTCATTCTCGACATTATTTAAGCCACCACTCGACATAAAATATGGTAATATTTGTAAGAAAGATAAAGATGATAAAACAAAATACATACATACACCACTATTACTACAATTTTTCATCATGGGCTGGTCGAGCAGTTGAATCTCCGGGTCGAGCTGTTTAATGGCCTGATTTAGCCATTTAGTGTGTAACGATTAACCGATGTTTAGAATTTTCACATTTTAAAAATTTTATCGTTCCATAAAGTTTAAAAGTTCAAATATTTTCAAAACATCAAAATAATTCGAAACATCAAATATTTTTGAAACATCAAAATATTTTCGAAAGATCAAAATAATTCAAATATTTTCGTAGAATTACGAACAAAACAGGCTCAATATTGTAATGCCTCTGACATACCTATGATTTTATAAAACATGTTGAAGTTTAATATATATATTTTTAAGAATTTTAACGAAATAGTCCATGAGGTTATCAGTTCATTGTAAGGTTAGTCCCAACAATTGACAAAAAGTACTTGGGGTATCAGTTCGTTGTAAAATTAGCCCCGCACGGGCTTAGCTGCGCGTAGAATCTAAAATCTTGTGTTCTCATAACGTATCATAATTTGTTATGTTTTTTTGGTATTGTATTTTGTTTTTTGTATTGTATTTTTAATTTTCGTATTGTATTTTGATTATTATCCGTATTAGACTTTTCTTACGTTAACATGCCAGCAATTGCACTTTCAAGTGTCGCCATAGTAGCCTAGTTTTGAAATAAATATGGGTAATGAATCATTTCAATAAATAGTTGGGTCCTGTCACGAAGGAACCGAGGTAATTATGCATGAATACTTAGGTCTTGTCGTTATATTAGCATCTCCAATGGGTAAAGCTATGAAAATCATTTTTCCATTCTTGAAAGTGTTTGGAGAGATTTTTTAGCATTGTATGAAAAGCTTTTAACAACCACTTGGTAGACTTCAAGTCATTGTTAAAAGCTTTAGTAAATAAGTATATTATGCATTAAATGCATTAAATGCATTAAATGCTAAAAGCTTTTAGAAAAGCTAGCATTGTGGATTAATTACAGAGAAAACAAAAACAAGTTATCAGTAAGCCTAACTCTAGCCTAACAAAAAAATGTGGGTTCCCATGATGCATTAACTCATGGGTTTGACAGAATAGAGACTTTATGTTTATATGTTTATATCTTGGATAAATTCTTATAAAATTCACTAGATATCGGAGATATCTAAAAATCAGGTCAATAACGCTAGAGATAACTATGCACAACCACATGCAGTCCTTACAAACGAAGACTTTTTGATAGAAATATTAATCTGATTATCTGTACTCTGTATGTATCTCTTTACATCTGTATCCAAACAATGGCGAAGAATTCTCACATCCCCTTATTTCACTCATAACCACAACCAAATCCATAACCTTGATCCTCCTAATGGTCTTTTGGTAAGTCACACTAAACATCCATTTAAATGTGATTTTATCTCATTTGATTCCAGAATTCAGTCCAAAAAATGCACTATGGAAAACTTCTTCGCTCTTGCCAGCACTGAGGCAGTTAAGAATTTCAAGATTGTGCAGTCTTGAAATGGTTTGCTTATGTGTATTGGATCAGGGTGGCCTTACGTATATAATCTGTCCACTAATCTGTTTAAAATGCTTTCGCTACCAGATTACTCGCATGCTGATTCATCTTATTGTTTAAGTGTTGGACTGAGAATGCCTTGATCCTACAAAATCACTTAACTATAAAGTGGTGCATGATGGACAAACATCTTCTCACATTGATATACAAACTTACAGTTTAGAGATTGGCAACTGGAGCCTGTGTAATTACTTGTTTCCTATATTTGATCTTTTTTAATTTAAAAGTGCAATCTATTTGAATGGTGCCTTACATTGGCTACAAATGGTGCCTTACATTGGCCTTAAGCATTACAAGTTAAATATTGAAGACCATGACCATCTAATTTTAACATCCATACAAATCCATCATGGCTTGCATTGGGTAAGGTACTTCTTCAAGCCTTTAGGAAATAATCTTTCAAGTTGCATAGCCACACGACTTAGATAAAGGTTTTATGATGAAGTGAAGTTGTTCGAGTCGCGTGGGTGTTTGCTTGTTGTTCTTAGAGATTATTATGACTTTAGAGAGTTTACTATCTATGAGATGAGGAAAGGGTGTTTTGTATGGTCGGTTAGGTACCTTGTTAATACTGATGACTTTAAGAATCCACTTCTGGAAGGATGGTCGATTTGTTCTACTGTTTGGAGTATTGTTTTAGGGAAAAGGAAGAGGATTCATGTTTGGTGATCAACTTATCTGGAAAGGTTGTAGAATACAACATAATATCAAAGAGTCTCTATAAGATCAACGATATAGGATCTAATCAACTTGATGATAATCGTGATGATGATGAGCTCATTACGCCTTTTGAAGCTGATCATAACTTTTATGAGTTCATTCTGTCTTTTGCAAGTGTGTGATTAGTCTCTGTAGAGTGTTTGTTTGAATTGGCGGTTAGAATGACTCAGTTAGGTCTTAGGGGTCTCTCTAAAGCCACTTTTAGTTTTAATTTGGTGTTGTATAATTTTAAATGATGAAGTAATTTGTTTTTATCAGTTTGTATTTTACAAGTTAATTTGGATATTACTAGAACCAACATAAACCATAATTGTTACCCATAATTCACAAACCATTAGGCTAACTTTGTACATTAAGCTTTATGGAACAATTTATAAAAGATTACAATGTTGTTCTAAAAAGCTATAGGTTACCTACAGCTAAAAGGCAGAACATGCTTCAACACAAGTTCCAAATACTAAATTGATTTATTGCTAAAGGAAAAACTACTCCAAACCAAGTTTTTCAATGTCATTATAAAGCTCGTGAAGTATTGCAGCTGACTTAAGTATGTGGTTCTCGGGATGCCTTTCTATATCTAGTGTTCCCTCTAGTATCTTTATCTTCGTCTCTAGTGCCTTTATCTTTTTAGCCAAGAAATTACAATCTAAGCACTCTTCCTTTTCTAGATTCAGTATAGATCTTAAGGGAGAAAAACTAGGACGTGTTGAATGTCCCAGAGAAGAACTTGGAGGTGTTGATAGTCTAAGAGAAAAACATAGACGCCTGATGAGGTCATCCTTCCACATAAAATATCCACATCATCTATCTTGAGTTCCTGGCTGTTACATAGTAATAAAATCATAAGAAATGTCTTTTTAAGAAGTTTACCTTCGAACAAGGACATGCATAGTATTGTTTACCATAACTGTGAGGTTTATGTGATGTTCGTAACACTACATCTCCTTTTTCACACCCACACTTAAAAGCTAGATTATTTTGCTCCATCTGGTGACGGGTAAATCAAGGTGGAAGTAGAGGCGGACCTACACTATGCGAGGGTGGTTCTCGGGAACCACTTTAGAAATCGAAACCCTTTTGAAGCTATGTAGAGCGAAAAATAAGGACCTACCTTGAAACTCAACCAGGAACCACCTTATACCTAATTTTACAAGAAAAGAAGACAAAAAATGATGAAGTAAATATTACAAGACAAAATTCACATAGATGCTATAATGGAGGTTTTGAGAGCAGGTCTTTGTGGCAAAGAAGGTGACATAGAATCTTAAGAGTCTTTTTTTTTGGTATTTCACTTTTGTTCAATGATTATTTATGGTCCCTCTACTTTATTATTTACTAGTTAATTTTATTTATTTTAAACTTAGCATTTACTACTAGTTTATATTGTTGATTACTTTTTCACTAAATTTTAAGATTACACTCATATCATTCAAACTAGTTATGACTTTTTTAGAAAAATAAAGTACGTGTACTAGTAGTAGATATGGCTTTAGATGTGCGTAAACGTGTTTACGATTAATACACTATTAATTTTATATGGTGCTTTGTTAACAAAAATAGTGTTAAAATTGAAAATTGCTGAAAGCAACACATATGAAACCTGAAGAACCAAAATCGACACTATTTTATTACTTTAGCAAAATCTAATCTTCGGGCAAACTAAAACCAATAAAGTAACAAGACGATCAAATCATTTTACTCACCACCCTTCTTTTGCTCGCCATAAACGTTTCAATAGAAACAGTACGAGCAAATTGACACTCTTAATATTTTTGCTCATGGCAATTAATGAGAGTTCCTCCCCCTTTTGCTTTTGTACATTAATTTCTCATTTATTCCTTAATTGCTACGTCACTTACATGTAAAGGAAATTGACCCATATTTTTTCTGAATAATATTACAGAAAATTGTTGGATCTTAATACGGCGAGTAAAATTTAGGCGAGCAAAACTTAGGCAAGAAAAACTTAGGCGAGCAAATAAGGGTGTTGATCGGTTCGGTTATCGGGTTATTCGGTTAGTTCGGTTTGGTTAATTTTTTTTGGCTCAACCTGGAAACCGTACTAGAATTCAACAGAACCGAACCGATTTGATTGCTATGCCACTTGTCACAAAGTTAGCCTTTTTTACAAATAAATATGGCGAGCAAACAAAGACTGGGAGCAAACTATATTTGCTCGTACATGACACGTGTACCAATCTTAGATTAGTTAAAAATCTAAAAAAGGCACGTGTAAACATCTAAATCATGGCTGACATTTTATTTTAGCGAGCAAACTACATTTGCTCGTAGAGTAGATTTTGGTAACACATGTTTCTAAGCTCGATTTTGGTAACACATATTTCTATGTGTCGATTGTCGAAAATGGTAAAAGTCGTTAAAGACTTTTTACTATTCTACAAAGTCTTTTTTAAGAGGTTTTATTATTGCATGAAAAGCTTTTTAGTGATGCTTTTTACAAATACTTGGTAAACACAAGTCTTTTGTAAAAGTCATAGTCATTGAATGTGTTTAGTATTAATGGCATTAAATGCATCAGGTCTTTAAGACTTGATGCATTGTAACGGCCAACTACATTCATAATTATCTTCCTGCATGACAAGACCTAACTATTCATTTTTCTATATACACGAGTGCGTCTGTGAATCATCCATCAAATAATTTTTTCACCCCCTATTTTAATACATATAGTTTATCAATATTCCTCGTAAACTACTATTGTAAATTCGTAATATTTGATATCTCATTATAATATTTCTTGTCAACTACTACCGTAACAAATTGATATCATATGGGCAACTTTGTTTTATATTTTTTCTTTTTTATTTTAGTTGTTCGTATAACTAATATACAATGTCTGCTTGCATATCAATTTGTTATCTCGTGCTTGTATAGGGGTATAAACAAAAAAATATAACTCGCGAGTTATTCATCATTGATTCATAAACTACATAAAAATAGACTCGATTTAAACGAGTCGAGTTCGAGCTACTCGAGTATACTTTCTAATCAAAGGCGAGCTAGCTTCAAAATACTTGACTCGTGAAGCTCGCAAGTCTTATCGAGCTTCAGTATATAACACTTTTACCCTTTTATATACACTTATTATTGTTGACAAAAAATATTGTGACAATAACTTTTGCCATAAAACACAGACCATGATAGATAGAAAATATTTTGGTTCCATAAATAAATGTAGTACATATTATATACAAAAAGAATGAAAGTAATGGTGTCAGCAGAAGTTGCATTAATATCTCACAACCAACTTGCATAGTTACTTGAGTATAATTTATTACGATGGTCTCTTTGTCATAAAAGAAAGAAAAAGTCACGCATTGGTTAAGAAAAAAGTCAAGCAAAGTTATCAGGATTATCACGTTGTTACATGAAAATTATGCATGGCTACCAAATACGGAGTATACGTTTTGCCATTGTACTTTGAAGACTGCCAAAAAAAAGTTTATACATTAAACACATAAGCATATAGTAACATTTAAAAAATAAGTACCATTAAACACATAACCATATAAACCATCAATTTTTATCTATAATTTAGACTGAGTAGATTTTATGCAACATATATTAGCAAATATGGAGGCTTCAAGGGTATATATAGGTTGATATATAATTATATTATATGAATATGAAGCCTTCAAGAATATATAACTTTTACGTAGTCATTCTTAAATCGTATGCTAAATCTAACTCATCGGAGTCGACGCTTTCCAACCACGAATCATCTCTCTTTAATTTGTATATTTTGACCAAAATTCTATTTAAATCCAAACAAATAAAAATGTTGAATTTTTACTCTTTTATCCATATTTAGCTGCTTAAACATGGCCAACTACATTCATAATTATCTTCTTGCATGACAAGACCCAACTATTGATTTTTCTATATACAAGACTGGCGTCTGTGATTCATCCATCATATAAAAAAACAATTTTTTATAGAAAACATTTTCTCAACTTTTTAACATTAATAAATGTAATATCTCGATTTTTAATGCCAGTTTCAATACAAAAGGCAAAAGTGTGTATAAAACTACTGTTGTCCACTTGTCCACTTGAAAAGTATCTTCCTTTTGTCCACTTGCATGCCCTAATTCTCATCCTTTTGTTTCAGACATGTAAGTGTGAAGATTTATAGTTAAAAACTTCACACTTTCAAGGGTGAAGATTTTGAAACAATATGATTTTAAAACAACTCCTCGCGCTTTTAAGCACAAATAATTTTTTCACACTCATAAGTGTGAATATGTTAAAAAAAAGTTCAAGGTTTAAAAGGGCGAAGAAAAAAATATGAACAAGCGACCAATTTGTTGTAGTGCATTAGGCCATCACCTAACACACCCTTAACTAGCTTTGGATAGTTTGAGTTTTAGTATTCAAGCTGGTATTATTTTTTGACACCACTTAAATTGGACTTGGGGTGGAGTCAAACTTATCAAAACTTAGTAGTTCAACTTCAAGCAACATAGGCAGGGATGAAATTTGCAATTTCCTTATTTTTCTAGTAGGGTAAAATTTATAGCTCAAAGTCTACCCAATAAAGTATCACTGTTGGTCCTAATTCTTAAAAGCAATGAACTGCTAAGACACAATAGTAGTTCATAACTAGTTATTCAAATACAAGTAACATTATTTAAATGGACATAAGATGCATAAGCATAATATTAGATGATTGAACATAAACTGTTTGATCAACAACCATTCAATGTATGATCAAACATACCTTAAAGGTAACAAATTCATTTTTGGGTACTTACCACTGTTAAACACAAACACACATGTCACTTTTAAAATGTCTATTGTTAACTTGAACAACAACAATTCCTCTTGTTCAAACCTTCTTTTTTCCATTTCTGTCTTGATTTGCAACTATTGCATCTTTTGGTTTTTCTTGTTCCAAAGCTTTTGTTACCAATACAAGCCCTTGTATGAGCTGCTGCAAGGCCTACTGTGCAATTCCTTATGAGCTGCTCAAAAAATGACTAAACAAGTAAACCACCAGAAACCAAAACCTAAGTTATTGTCCCTAAATTCATCTTACTAACAAAGGTATGCTTCTCACGAACACTAAGATGGGATTCATTCACCATCATCTAGAGACACGTCATCTTATACAAATCACGCTTTTATCCACGTCTCAACAAACAAACAGTTTCCTTCACCACATCTTTACAACTTAACCTTTCAACCTCCTTTACTACGTCTTTGCTTTCTTTAACAAATTTAGACACCTCCTCACATAGATCTTGAAACTTCTTCTCAAGCATCAACTCAGTCTCCACTTATCTCTTAATTAAGACTAGCAATTGATCTTCAATTTTTTGAAAAATAGTAGGATTGTAATGATTTATTTATAGGGTGGCAATTAGGTTTTATGATAAGTTGGGTGAAAAAGGAAATAGGCGGGAATATAAATAGGCCTGGGAAAAAAGACACTCGAGGGACCAAACATGTGAGCAAATGACAAAAAAGTAACAGTAATCGTCATTGTAAAACCCTTGTGTTCAGGGACCAAAGACGCAACAAAAAAAGTGAAAAAACGATTGTGTCCTTCAGTGGAAGGGCGACGTGGACAAGATAACGACAAAGATAATCGGGGTTAGGCATAACAGGGCTTCAGGGACCAAACGGGTAAGAACAATGTCAAAAAAGGACCCCGTATGAGAGTCCCTGTTATTTGGGGACCAAACGGGTAAACGAGGTTGAGTATAGGGACCAACGGTGTAATTTATCTTTATTTTTAATAACTAATTTTTTATGTAACAGACTCTTTGATATCAGTTTCTATAACTTTTTAAAATTTTGATTTTTGTTCATTGTTTTCTTAAAATAATATTTTCCTGTTCAGCTTTATTGTAAACAAGTGGGAAGTAATTTTAAGACTCCCAATTTTATTATTTTTTTACACTCCAAAACATGCATTAAACAGTTGTACTATAAATACAAACTGTTGAACTATTTATAAATTAGAGTATCCCGATCAAAATCTCTCTAGTAGGACTATATGTTTTTCGATAGTGGGTACCAAATAAGCTAAAGCTGTTTTGGTAACACCCTTGTTGTAAATATGTCATATACTCATTCGTATGTACCCACAGTACTACTTTTTATTTAGTGACATTGTATATAATAGACATAAGCATAGAACTAACAACACACCAGTAGTTCAAATGCATAAACATAAGAAAAATACACACTAGCTAGCAAACATAGTACTAGTAGATTTGAGTGTCCCAATCATATTTAAAAGTGCCCATCAACTATAAAATCTCAATACTTAAATAAAAAACCCAATAAGAAAATGCACAAAAATAAAACTATAAGTAGAGTCAAATGAAGTTTACTTTTGTCCCATCAAGTGTAAAATCTCAATAGTTAAATTAATCATCCAATAACTAAATTCATAAAAATAAGACTATCATTTTAGAAAAAATAAAACTTCATAGTGTAAGAAAATAACGTAAATTAAAAAAATAATTACATTATATTCACATGTGAAAGTATTGTCAAATTATTACTAAAATGTATTGGTTAGATAAGAAAATAACGTATATTATACACAATAACTAAACTAAAAATAAAATAATGTTCACACTTTCTACAAAATGCTATTACATCCATTATGTATCATGATTAATAAACACTAGATAAATCTTACATAAACCATACATAATCGCTAATAAAATACAAATAACACTATTATAAATAATGACATATTACAACACTCAAATGAAAAGCTCTACATATACCACAACCAAATACTATTAATGAGTTTTTATGCCCAAAAAATATAATGGACCATGTTAAAAATAGTGACATATTTTAGGTCGAGTGGTGGCTTTAAAAATGTCGAGAACAGATCTTAGTAACGTATTTGGACTTTTTGACTCGTTTGTCTATGGTTAGCTACTTAAAAACGGCCAACTACATTCATAATTATCTTCCTGCATGACAAGACTAAACTATTCATTTTGCTATATATACAAGTGACGTTTATGAATCATCCATCAAATAATAACACAAATTTTTTTGTAGAAAACATTTTCTCGACTTTTTAACATTAATAAATGTAATATCTTGATTTTTTAGTGCCAGTTAACTTTCAATACAGAAGGCAAAAGTGTGTATAAAACTACCGTTGTACACATGTCCACTTGCAAAGTATCTTCCCTTTGTCCACTCAAGCATCAATGAGTTTTTTAGATGTTGGAGATGAGTGTGATATGGTTTTTTATAAAATGAAATTATTTTATTAAATTCTATACCTAACCTTATCTATATGTTTAAGCGGGGAGAGTCTGTTGTTATTTATGGAGACGAGATAGGAGATGGGTATGAATTGTTCGTTGCATAAGTGATAGAGGTCGAATGTGGTTCCATAACATCGTTCAAAAGGTTATTCAGCATCGATACCAGTCGAATTTAGGCTTAGTTGGATTTACAAAGAACAGTGAACCTATAGTTGAAGATGTTCATGATCCTGCCAATTTTTTTACTCACACACTTAAAGCCTACCTACGATTGTCACAACAGTTTTGTCCTCTTGGTGTTGCTGTTGAAGGAGACGAAAGTCCTTTTTTTCTTAGCTCCTACTACGAATCGTTAATTCGGTCTACTTATCAAGATTGTTTTATATATGCTGGTGTGTTTTCTTTGGTTGGTTCGTTGTTACTTAATTAGATGGTTTAATGTATTTCACTTAAGTTTATGAATTTAAACTAGTATGTTGTATTTACAAAGCCTCTTGTTTCTTTTGCATGATATTATATGTTTGTGTGATTAATTAGGGGTGCCACCACTACTTAGTAAAATAGGTGGTCCGTTAACTCTGCTTGTGTTTGAAGAACATGAAAATAAGAAAAAGGTCGAATAAGAATGATGAGGTTGGTGTTGGTGAATGATACAGTAATATGTAATTGACCTAATAATAAAAAATATATATACTAAACTTTAACAAGTTTTTTATAAGATCGTAGGTATTTTAAAAAATTGCAATATTGGGCACGTTTTGTTTGCAATTCGATGATCTTTTCAATGACATTTTTTTCGGAATTAATCGATAGATAACGAGTCGAGTCAAGCCGAGTACTGTCAAGCTAGAGCTCCACTCGAATACTAAAGCTCGAGCTCGACTCAAATACTAAAACTCGAGCTCGAAACTCGATGTGAGAGGGGGTATATTTTTGTAAATTAAAAAAAAAAGTTAACGGTCGTTAAGTAATGACCGATCCCAAGCACTATTTTCGTACATTCTAAAAAAGTTTAAACTAACGGTCGTTACTTAACAGTCATTATTGGGAGAGGGGGTAATTTGTAATTTTTTTAAAGTGATGGTAGTTTTCGTAATTTGACACATAGTGCGAGAGAGAATTTCGTAAATACCAGAGGGGCTACTTCATAAATACCGGCGGGTTGCCGAAAAAAAGTTAGACTGGGTCGGGTCGACCTGGCGCATTAAAATCACCCGGGTTGGTTCGGGTCTACCTGGTGCATTTAATGAAACCCGGTGCAAGGGGCTATCCCAATAATTATATGTTTATATTATATAATTTACCCACTAGAAAAATATTTTCATTCCAAAATACTTTAATATTTAAAATTTAAAGTAGTACTATTTAACTTTAAATTTTAAAAATTTAAAATTTACCCTACTAGAAAAATTCGTTCATTGCAAATTTCGTCCGTGCCTATTTAGATTCTCCTTTTGTATTTCCTATTTAATTTAATGATGTCTCACATATACTCCAGTAACGATAACTCATTATTTCTATTCCAATTCCAATTTAATAATTCTAGCAACATCTTTAAAATCACAACATATTGGAGATATGTCACAAAATTGCAGCACACGTGCTCGAAAAAACTCTGCATAACCACATGTTGTCTTTACAAATGATGACCTTTTGACTAAAATAATAATACGATTACCTATTATGTGTATTCGTCTCTTTACAACCGTATCAAAACAATGGCTAGGAATTCTCACATCTCCTGATTTCACCCGTAACCCCAGCAAAATCCCTAACCTTGATCTTCATGCTGGTCATTTTATTAATCACCTTAAATCTTTATTTGAGTGTGATTTTGTGTCGTTAGATTCCAGACTTGACTCAAGAAAATCCACTATGGATAACTCCTTTGGTTCCACTAACGAAGTTGATCATGTTAGGATCTTGCAGTCTTGCAATGGTTTTCTTTTGTGTACTAGTTCGACGTGGCCTATTTTTTATTATGTGTGTAATCCATCCACTAATTTGTTTAAAAGGCTTCCGTAACCAGAAAACTCGCATGATTATTCATGTTTTTACAGAAGTGTTATATTAAGAATGGCCTTTGATTCTAGAAAATCATTTGACTACAATTTGGTGCAAGCTGGACGCACATATTATGACATTGAGATTCAAATTTACTCTTCAGGGACGGGAAATTAAAGCCTGTGCAAGGTCCGATTTAACTACTTTAGTTTTGATCATTTTGATAGTGCAATCTATTAGAATGACGCCTTTCATTGGCTAGAGGGGTTGAATAGGCAGCTTAAGCATTATAAATTAAATATTGAAGACCATGACCATCCAATTATGACAACCTTAGAAATCTCTCATGGGTTTACACAGGGGAAGGAACTTCTTAGAGTCTTTTGGCGGCTCTAGTGATGATCCAATTTTACTACTCATGAAAATACCTCATATGTTGCATCTGGAAGGGAAATTTTTTGAATTCTGTGGGTGTCTGCTTCTTGTATGCAGAGATGATATTGGCTCTACAGAGTTTACTATTTACGAGATGATGAAAGAGTCATCCGTATGGTCAGTTAGGTACCTTGTTAATACTGAGGAATTAATGAATCCACTTCCAGAAGGATGGTTGATTCGGATAAGTGTTTGGAGTATTGGTATTGGAGAAAAGGAAGAGGATGCTTTTTTGGTGATAAACTTATCTGGAAATGTTGTAAAATACAACCTAATATAAAAAACTATAAATGAGATCTTTGATATTGGATCTAATCAAATGGATGATGACGATGTTGAGTTCATTCCACCTTTTCAGTTGATCCTAACCTTTATGAGTTCATTCCGTCTCTTGCAAGTGTGTGATTATGAGTCTGTAAAATGTTTGTTAGAATTTGCTGGGTATTTCAGGTCTGTTCAATGGCTAGCTACAATTGTAAACTTTTGATTTTTGCAGTAATATGTAATTTTAAGTTTTACTTTTACATGTGAATCACTTGTTTGGTATTGTATATGACTTGGAATGTACATTACGTGCAACATCATTTTAGAAGCTGTGTTTTATGACAAGTTAGGTGTTGCGTGCAATTGAAAAAAGACAAAAAATAAATGAACAGTAAAGGTTACTGTTGTATCCTAGTGGTCAGGGACTAACGGTGCAATAAAAAAAACTGAAAAAATGATTTTGCCCTTTAGTGGAAGGGCGACGTAGCTAGATATATACTAAAAACCAACATTGTAACAAAAAACCACAAAAACCCACAAAATTTATATACAGTGAGTAAGTCATAAGTGATGGTGCAATGCGGTTAAAATCCGTAAAACCCACAAAACCCGCAAAAGACCCGCAAAACCAAAACCGCAAAATATGGTGCGGTGCGGTTTTTACTTTTATAGAAACTACAAGTGCGGTTGTTGTTCAGTTTTAGTCAATAACCGCACCAACCTGCACCATGCTCACCCCTAATATTGGAGATCATACAACACTACATACTAAATATATGAAAAAATATACCTATGTATAGAACCGGTTTGACCTGGTGATTCAACCGGTTGAACCGGTGACCCGATGAACAGGTCACTAAACCGTGTCAACTAAAAAACCTTAATGAACTACCGGTTGAGTAGTTGTCAGTCGAGTAGCCGACGGTCAAGTAGTTGTCTTATATTACACATATTAATGTAAAGTATTAAATGTAAATGTACATTGGTTAAAAAAGTGAGCTATTATACAATGGATAAACAAGTTATACCATAAGTAAAATATATCAACCAAAATGTGAATAGAAAAGTCAAAAAACACAAATATGTTTTGACCTACAACAACATGTCACAATAGTTTACAAAAGAGTGAGGCAAGTTCATAATAGTTTGGTTAACAACAAACCTTCATATAAAAACTAAGATGGACAGATCAACTTGTGGTCGAAAAAGAAATTGATCATTTTTTCTCGATATGCCAGGGCTGTCTGAATTGGATCTTCAACATCCAATGGGATCCCATGAGCCAACCTGTATATATAGAACAAGACATAAGAAATGGCATAGCAGTAGTAAAATTGAATGAATTCAATGCAAGCTTAATAACTTACTAATCTGTAAAGAAATAAATAGATAAAGATGCCACAATTACCAAATACCCCACCCTGCTTGGGGACATTTTGTGCATGCCTAAACTTAATACTGTAGTGGGTGGGATCAATTCCTTTGCTAACAAACAAACCAGTCTCCCGTAGAACAACAGGAAGCTTAGACTCTAAACACCTCCTAATCTTCACATACCACGGACGAATTTCAACATCAAATGTCTCTTGACTGTCATGGAAGGTGACATTTCTAGATTTTATGTGAAACTGTGTAAGAGACCAATGTCGGTTAGGTTCATTTATCGGAATGAAGACCTACAAATATTTGAAAATAATCACTGATATAATAAAATTAAGAGAAATGATATATCATTCTACTAGTTGTACCTACTTATATTCCTACTCAGTGTCAGAACTGACGGTTTCAATGCAGATAGATAGTGAGTGGAGAAAAAGGGATAGAGGTTATTAAGACCCCTCTAATCTACCATTTGTACCCCCCGCCTGGTTTTCTTGTTTTTTTTATCTTTTTTATTTTATTTTTTATTTCTAGAATTTTTATTGTGTGCACGAGGGGGGATATTTATATTGTAGGATGATACAACAAAACTCTAAAATTAATTAACCAATGTTGTGCTATTACATGGGTTGTTGCTAATAAATCGTTGTTCAACATCCCTCCATGCCAATGGGTAAATTTTATCTGTTGTGTAACACCCTGAAATTGGGTCGCAGTGGAATAAGGATATCCAAGGCGTGTCACTTCATAGATCAATAGCACAAGATATATAAGAACGACGAAAAGTCATTTAAAATGGTACATTGGATTTGATAAAAGACTTATTACACAAAGCATACGGCTTTACTTGTTCAGTGTTTGATATTATAAAGATTGACAATACATTTCCCAAAACATATTACATCCAAATCTTTAGCGTGATAACCAAAAGTGTCACCAATGTATCCCTGGCACCTCGTGCCTATTGACCACCTGAAAACATTGCTTTAAAACGTCAACAAAAATGTTGGTGAATTCATAGGTTAGTAAAATATAATATGCAGGACCGCAAGACTTTCCCCGTGATAATGCAACAGATGCATACATCACAAAATCCAATTTCGTTTTCGTAAGCTCATGTCACTGAAGCTCGACAATTATATTCGCAATAATAAATATTGCTATTCTGCCCGATCAGATGTTCAACCCTAAACATCCCAAATTCGACATGATATAATATTCGTTCCCGATGATAGCTAATCACCCAAACGGGGAGGTCAATCCCAAATAGATCTATTCATAACATTCGCGCTCACATAATGTAATTAACAACTGCATCTATGCAATTAACAGCTCATGAAAAAGGGGCTCAACTTGGGTTATCGCTACTTAAGCAAACATGTAATCAATATAAAATATACACTTGCGTCCAATTTATAAAACAAA
>BQNB010123782.1:0-15526 GCA_026074375.1 Tanacetum coccineum
AATATGTCGTGGGGTTGGCGAAAGATATTGCTAGTTCGTCCCTTGGTGAGACCCCTATTTTGGTCACGGATTCAAAATGGTTTAAACACTTTTGCATGGCATGATACTTGGTGTTCGGTGGGGCACATGTCTAATATTATTTCTAATCGAGACATTTACAGCGCTGGCTTTAGACTTGATGCTAAAGTGAATGATATTATCCTAAATGGGGAATGGGCATGGCCCACGCATTGGTATGATAAATACCCCGAACTCGCAAATTTACAAGTTCCCATAGTTACTGATTTGGATGATGTAGTTTTCCTCCGTGACTATGATAACAATGAGGTGGTTTTCTCAGTGTCGGAGGTATGGAATTGTATTCGGTATCATAACGAAGAGGTAAAGTGGTTTAACGTTGTTTGGTTCTCTGATCGAATTCCCCGGCATGCTATTCACTTATGGCTTGTGATTAAGGGAAAACTGAAAACACAAGACCACTTGAGAAGATGGGATATCAACCCTAATAATACGGCAATGAGTCATTTATGCATGTTTTGTTCGCAAGTTCCGGATTCTCATGACCATCTTTATTTCGGCTGCTCTTTTACTTCGCGGATATGGGTTCGCATGCTTGATTTTGTGGGAATTCTAAATGTACCATCTAATGTGGAGGATATTGTTGAGCTAATTATTTCTTTTTCTAATCAGAAGACGCTCCAGGTTATTTCTTGCAAGCTTGTTTTTGCTGCTACATGTTACATCATCTGGCTGGAAAGAAATGCGAGGTTGTTTAAGAAGTCCACAAGAACTTTTGATCAGATAGTAAATGTTATTATATCCAATGTCCGCTTGAAACTTCTCTCGTGCTCCATTAAGAAGTCGTCAAATGATCAAGTGCTGCTTCAAGCGTGGAAATTGCCGAGTTCGGTTATCAAACCTTAGTTGTCTTATGTTTGGTTTTATTTGTAAGTTGGGTTGTGTTGCCCTATGTAGGGTGAAATGGTTTTTCCCGATTGGAGCCATTGTTAGAGTATTTATTCATATGTAATATCGGTTGGGGCATGTCCCAATTTCGATAGTTAGGAGGTTCAAGCATGTATGCTTGAGGTTAATGTGGTACCTCTGCCACATTCTAGTGTACTTCATGGTTTTTTTGGTATAATATATTTAAACGGGGAACCTTTCCCCTTTACCAAAAAAAACATTAAGAAATTTTAAAGTTCACCAAATGGATGTGAAAATGGCATTTCTAAACGGATATTTAGAAGAAGATGTATACATGAATCAACCTGAGGGTTTCATCGCTCCTAGAGAAGAGAGCACAGTTTGTAGGCTTGTTAAGTCATTATATGACTTAAAGCAAGCTCTCAAACAATGGCATCAAAAATTTGACCACACCATGTTAGAGAGTGGATGTGAAATAAATGAACGCGACAAGTGTGCTTATGTGAAAGACACAAGTAGTGGATATGTAATCTTAATTATGTTTATATGTCGATGATATGCTTATCAATAGTAGTAACGAGAAGATGATCAAATCCACTAAAGACATGTTGAAATCAAAGTTTGACATAAAGATATGAGTTTGGCTGATGTGATCCTTGAAATAAAGATCATACGAACTCAGAATGGGGTTGTGTTAAGTCAAGCACATTATGTGGATAAAATTTCTGATACTCAAAATACGGGAAATTCCAGCCTAGCTAGAATTCCAATGGACACCCGTAAGCATCTGTCTAAAAATAGAGGCGTAGGTGTTGCCCAATTAGAGTGTTCAAGAACTATTGTCATGTTAATGTATTTAATGAGTACTCAAGACTATTGAAGGTTATGCAAGGGGGGTGTTCCAATGTTCTTTATGGGGCTATTTGAAAATGAGGGAACAAGATTGTTAATTCTCATTTTGATGTTTTCTCGATGAACAAAGATGAAGATATCTTCTCTTCCATCCAACGCCTTTCTAAGACATGGATTTGAGCTCGGCTCTCAAATTTGGTTAACTCGAACGTTTGGCTAGCTAGACCCTTTGATCTCTTTATATAATAGCTTTATGTTTTAGCTTGTGGTTTGTGTTTTGTTCCCTCTGGTATGTTCTTGGCTTTGTTCTTTGTATTGTTTGTCTCTTTGGGCCTCCTCATTTGAGCCCTTCTAATAAATTATTAGCCTTTTAGAAAAATGTATTTAATGACAGGTATCCGACCTGACTTAGCATATGTTGTTAGCAGGCTAAGTAGGTATACTAGTAATCCAAGTGATGCACATTGCAAAGCTATGACTAGGCTACTTCAACTTCATTATTTGAGATATAATCACGATTATGGGTTGCATTATGGTAGATATCCAACTGTTATCGAAGGATACAATGATGTAAATTGGATATCTGGCATAAATGATTCTAGATCGACTAATGGATACGTGTTTACACTATGAGGGGCAACTATATCTTAGATGTCTTATGAGCAAACTATTATAACTCGGTCCACGATGGAATCAGAATTTATCGCGTTAGATAAATGCGGAGAAGAGGTGGGATGGCTACGCTAATTTGTAGAGGACATACCAAGGTAGACAAATCGGTAACGACCATTAGTATACATTGTGACAGTCGATCGACAATTGGCAGAGCTCATAGCATAATATATAATGGAAAGTCCAAACATATTTGTCGTTGACATAATTCGATGCGACAACTACTCTCAACATGATTATCTCAATTGACTATGTAATGTCAAACGATAACATCGCGGATCCTCTTACGAAAGGCTTAAGCACATAGTGGTATAATCAACAAGCATCACATGCTGTAAATCAAACATCAAATTCAACCAACCCTAACAATCACACATGCAATCAATTAAAACAACAAACCCAGATCCAATCATATAAATCAGTCCAATAAACGAAATCAGAGAAAGCATTCAACTAACCCTAGCAATACAAACAATTGTAATCCCAAAAACAATAGCAAGCCATCTTGTGTCTAGAATAAACAAAATCAGAGAGTATATAAACCCATAACCTCCCTAAAGACTAATGAAAGACATATGGCCCTCATGGAATAAGAAGAACAATTAAGTGAAAGATTAGATGACACTTAGCACTTAACAAAATATAATAATCAATTTACTGTAAAATCTACTGTTTACTCTCTCACAAATCACCGTCAGTGATATAATATTGCTTAATTGATATCGCCGGCCCGGGTTAAGAATCAACAGGCGGGTGATCTACGGATCGAGGTTTCAATGGATAGGGGAAGGGATATGAGTGAAAACTAAGAGAAAACCATCAGATGTATATCTCAGATGTATCGGCTAAGGCGGGTATGGACCCAGCCCAAGACCCATGTCCCAAGTTTTTTCTAAAGTGTTCCCGCTTTATGTTAGTTTTAACAATAAATAAATAAAGCCAATATACAAAATTGAGGTAGTGTGTGGAATTCTCATTCCAAGCATATAATTGTCAGATTGTTTATAAAACAAGTTTTGTTTGTCATATAGTCTTAAGAAAGTTTTTATAGCTCATAAGTACAAGGCTATATTGAAAGGGGCTTATGTAAGCCTATAACTACTCAAATTCCTCAAATGACTTTTAAAATATAATGGATAATCAGGCAAAAATAGAAAATATATATGAATTTCATTTAATATATTTGTATACGATTATTAATAAACCTAAGCTCTAATTAATTTATCAAACAATTTTATAAATTTATAAGCTCCAACTTTTAGCTTATAATATAAGCTACAACTCAAGCTAAGCTCCAACCACAACTTGATCCCATTTTGCCTAAGCTATCTGTAAGTATATAACATTGCTCTATTAATAAAACAAATTTTATAAATGGTTGTGTTTGGCAAGAGGCTTATAAGGGCTTACGGGGGTTTGAGTTTTTAAAATAAGCCGGCTTATATAATAAGCCCTATTTGGCGTAAATGCTTATGGGGGCTTTTAAAATTATAAGCCCCAACTTCACAAAAAATGGCTAAAAACTTTAGATCGGGTCTTGAACCAAAACTTACTTATTTAGCCACAAAAGTATCTAACATATACAAAACTTATTTAATTGTGTCGTTTTTAGTAATTTTGCAATAATAAACCTAAGTTTAAACTAATTGCTAAACAAGTTTAAAAAAGGGAAAATTAACCGTAATAGTTCTCTACTTTTTCAAATTTCCTAATGTAAGTGCTCCACTAATTTTAACATATTATGAGTACACAAATCCACTTTTTATAGGCCCAATTTTTTTTCATAAAATAATCCATCTTTTTCTGATTTATTGGTTAGAATGTTCTTGTGAATTATGGCCAATACCAAGTATATAAAAATTCACTGTGAATCTTTGAGGACCTTATTAGTGAATAAATAGGCCCAAACCCGGTTTGGAAGTTTTGGGTCATAGAGTTTTACCATTATAAATCGGGCATGGGCCTATTTATTCACTAATAGACCTATGATGAGATTTATGGACTATACTAGTTAATGAGTACGTTGTAACTAAAAAGCTTATAAAATGTGGCGTAGAAATGTATGATGGGACAAAATATAAAATATAAATACTTTTTCAACTTTCGAAGGCAGAAGTTGCTCGATTAGTTAAGTTTTGAAGTGAATTCACATGTCTATGTTTCGGTTTTTATTGTGATGAACGGTTTAAGTTTCGTTGTAGTGAATCACTAACCATTTCAGTTTCGTTTGCTTCGTTGAATTGATGAATAGTAATTGTGAAAAAATTAGTAAATCATGAGTCAATAACATGAATTTCAAATGGAATAATGGTCTATGCATCTGATGTTTTGGCAACCGCATAACATGTACTAGGTGAATACCCGTGCATGCACGGAAAATCCCTAGCGACTGATAATTAAAGATATGGAATATTGTGGTATGTTTTTCGTGTAACATTCAAAATAGAATGTGAAAAGATCAAAATGTAATTATAAACTATTGTCACATGCGATAATTCAACATTAGCAAAAATTGTTTAACATGTATCAAACAACATATCAAACACCATCAGGAATATCCACTACAACTATGTAGCCCTCGAGTACATTCGTTGCTATATGCAGAAACATCAAGATTTGAAAAAGTTTAAAGATGCATAATGTTATCCAAGCGAGAAAAGCAATTACCCCATCCTAACTAAAGACTTGTATTATGGTTTTAAATCACCAAACATACTCACACTCACAACTTTCATACAATTTCTACTTCGTAAAAGTAACCTTTCAAGAACATATAATATGATATCAAAATACTAAAAAATGAGAACGGATGCATAAATATAACAACTCGATAAGAATACGGGTTAAACCTTATGTATCGTTACATAATTAGTATTACTTGTATTGAAGAAACATTACACGTCATGTACAATAACTAATTATCATGTAAAATACTTTCACTATATGTTCCGCCCCACAATAATGGTGATATGTTACACCTTTGTTGGAATCGTCATGCCGAAGATACTCGACAAGTCTGGATGTAACCTCTGATGGGATATATTTGTATAATAGCTCATCATCAACTAAAGTTATTGTACAAGAAAGAATTGAACAGACCACCTTTCGATTAATTTGTAAGTGGCTTGCCACCTGAGTTAGCTAAACCTTCTTGTTGTATGATCCACACTATCTCATTTAATTTTTACATAATGGCTTATTAACAAATTCAATTGCTAGCTAATACGGCATTGCGTGTTCAGTTAATGTATAAATAGGTTATTAATGGGCAACAACAGCATCAGCAATTGCAGCAAAACGCAAGCTGCAAGCCACATAAGCAAAATGCAAGCTGCAAGCCACATCAGCAATTGAGATATTATAAGAAACAAATTGGTTGACAAAGTAGGAATTGAAATTATATTTTTCCAGTTATCATCGAGTCCATGTTGAGTTGAGCACATCACTAACAGATCTTTCTCACAACAGTATGTGTAAGATTCAACCACAAGAAAAGGCACGATTCAACTCCTTTTCTTTCCTCCTCTCAATTGTTTTTATCATGTTGCAATTAAAAATTCAAAAATATATCAGCAAAAATCACAGATATCTTTCTTTTATTTCAAAGTTGTACGCTAGCCTGCCTAAATCAGATTAAACCAAGGCTCCATACACGTCGGTTATGCACATCATGTCACTGGTCCCTCAAACTTTAAACTTGATATCCACTTGAAGTCTTGAGTATCATGAAAATTCCACCAGCTGCATAATGTATATGACGTGAAATAGTGAGAGGTCATGTGACCCATTTCAATTAAGTCTTTATATCATTATAATTGAACTGAATACATATTCAACTATAGTATAAAAATAGTTATGCGAAGGCCAAAATAACATTGAATAACATGTTGCTGAAGTAATAATTCTCAGCCTTCTAGTGATGAATATATGGATATTGGCCGCCCATCTAAATGGGTAACAAGAAATTTTGTTAGCATAAAGGGGAACGGGTCAAATAATTGAAACTTGAAAGTTACTCAAAAGTTTGTTATAAATATATACAACCTGCTAAAACATTTTTATAACATTATTAAACTCATAATTAACATTTCATTTATTTTTATGTACGGGTCAACTTGACAAAGCCTGTTTTAACCGAAAATAGAAAATTTGTTTTGTTTAGCATGCATTTTGAAATATCACCCAACCTACATGACTTGACTTAACACCTTTTAAGATATAGAAAATAGATTGCGGGCCGATAAAAATAAATAGCGGACCAACCAATTTATATGTTGCGGAGACACAATATAGATACAATGATACAAGTGTGACATGTCATACTAACACAAGTGTTATTAGCAAGGTGTTCTCTTTAACTTAAAAATAAACCGCATTATGATGGTGATTAACAGCAAGGTGCTATCTTTACCTTACAGATAAAACGCGTCACGATTGTGAAGGTTATATCAGCAAGGTTTTATCAACATAATGTTCATCAGCAAAGTTCAAGGTTCTATTAGCAATGTTCCATCAGCAAAGTTCGATTAGCATGTGTCCATAAGCAACTTTGAAGGTTCTATAAGATGTTTCAAATATTTCTCAATTTTCTGTTAGTTTATGGACGTAAAAATAATAGTTGTGTGTTAGGATCGAACTCACACTTTTGACTTTCAAAGTCTAGTTTGAGATGTTTTGGGTTCAAAATCAAAAATAATACTTCCACAAATATAATATCAACAGATTTTAAATATGAAAGAATCACGATATTATAAGTGCATGTATGAGATAAATATTTACGTACCTTCTAAAATCCTGTCCACGATTACGGGGAAATACTAAAACATCTGCTCAAAGCCTCATATCACTTGTCTTAAAACCATTCCAACTGAAACAAATAGACTTTTGAATTGGTAAATAATGCTTACTACTGGTTCATACATAATAAACATGAGCATATTAAATTTCAGATTAACTCACATTGACCAATAGTGTTGGTCGGTTTAGTTTTCTAAGAGTAGCGATGAGACATGCACCCGCCCATTTTTATCAGGGGTCATCCCACCACCATTATCCGCCATCAATTATAACATTAGGGAAGGGAGTGTAGGATAACTTTAGTTGTAGTGTAGATTAAGATAGTTTTCTAGAGGTGGCAATTTCTATCCACTAACTGGGTCGATTTAGGTGATATTTTGCCTCTAGTGGGTTAGCTCCAAAATATAGTTGAAGATAAGACGGGTCAATTGGATTGAACCCGTCCAAGAGTCACATCTATACAAAACAGTTTTAAGTCGAGAAAGTATAATCAGTGAGGGCTCTTTGGCCGTGTTTACAAACCAAAGCAAAATAAATAAAAAGTTAAGCTCACCAATTTGGCTATTTACCTGTATAAATTAAAGCTTTACGAGCAGCCACATGCATGTTAGAAGTGTTGGCCACAAGTGTAGTACGCTTCATGACAGATTCTTCACGGCCATCAGGCAATGTCATTGTCAGTTGAGGAAAATCCATAAGATCCTGTTAAGTTATCATACAATATTAGAAATAAGCACATATCGACAACTTACCTGTCAAGAGTGAAAGCTAGAAGATGCACCAGATGGAGAGCATTGTATTGATCCCAGTACTAAAAACCATCAAACCAAAATCCATTTGCTATTATAGAATCATACCCCACACGATGATCAAAACAACATATCACAGAATCTAATATCGTTTTACACATTAAAATATGCAAGACAAAACCCGTTTTCAAAAACATAAATGGCTCAATCAGGCTACAAAGAGTTCAAAATTGATTTGGGACCAATAATAGCTTCCGACAACCTACACTTACTTAGACTTGGACAAATGGTTATCAGTGTGGAATAGGGGAGAGCATTGGGTCAAAACCGTCTCGAACAGAGAAAAACCAACCCGAAACCGAAACCGAGTTAAGGATTTTTAGAAACCGAGAACCGAACCGAATGAACCCTATATAAACCGAAACCTAACCAAATAAGCTCGGTTCGGCTCGGTTTGTCGGGTCGGGTCGGTTTTCGGTTCAGTTTGCTCACCCCTAGTGTGGAATAATCTTACACAAGTATGGATTGAATCACTTGGAGTTTTAGAGAGAGAGAGAGAGATGGTTGGATGAACACTTAGAGAGAGAAAGAAAAACATGGAATATTGGATTAGTGTAAATGTAACAAAATGAACAACCAACACCCTCTCCAAGCAATGGAGAGGGTACTTATACTCTAGTCTTAACCGGCCATGGGCTTATACATAGGCTTTCTATGTGCCTTTGGCCCGGTTAGCTTACTAATATTACATAACAACTTACCACGAGCTACGACTATCTATATTGGTAGTGACCGACACTTTTTCGTATTTATAACAATCTCCCCCTAAAGGAGGTCACACCAATTTTACAAAAAATTAAACTTAGCATACTATGCTTTCACTTCGGTCTTGAGCTCGTAGTCTTTAACTTCAATCATTAACTTGTGATTTGATGTAGTGATCATTGACTTTAGGCTTTGAGTATTGTTCCTTTATCATGACTTGAATGTAATCTTGAACACCTTGAGATCATCACCCAAACATAATCTCGTTTCGCCATCTTGTAAACTTTGCCATCTCGTGATCTTATGACTTCTGGACTGACATGCTCATACCTTTCTTGATTTGATAATCTTGAAAAGCTTTAATAATGCATCTTTATGTTTGTCGGTCGGGTATGAGCATGTGGCTATGAATCTTGACTTGTCGTGAATCAGCCTCATCAATCATCTGGTGTACCTGCAGGTTTAGGTTAGTAATAAACAACCGATATGGACAAGAGTATCTTTGTCACTTCGTCGAATACGGTTGCAATAACCACGGTTTCCCAGTTGTTCAGTAGTTAATATTGCTATGATCAGGTTTATATCTGAAGAATCTATCTTGGACAGGGCTTTCGCAGCTGCAATAGCCGTTTTCATTTCAGAGAGCGTCTCAAAAGCAGGTCAAACAACGTAATGTGTGTGATACCAGCAAGACGAAGTCTCACCGATTGAATAGAAAAATCGATTTGAAAATCAATCGATGTGTCACTTGCTAAAGTGTTTTTGTGACATATCGAGAGTGTTATTCATTTCAAAAATTCATCAGCAATTGTCAATTCATAAAACTAGAAACAAGTTCGAGTCTTATAGGAATCGCACCATGTTTCTTTCCAGATGTCTCAAGTTTGTTTGTATAGAATCCACAAGTCACATTACCATGAGCGCTTGTTTTTTATTGCATCAAGCTTAGGGATTTACCATCTTCATCTTTGAATGATATTACTCGGATGTTCTGGCAAAATCACAAGGATAATGCGTAGGACTCTTAATATATATCTTGTTATTCACAAAGAGTGACATGCAAGATTTGACTTATGACAAGTGGTCCTAATGAGAATTTATGGGCTGATCTCTTTTGGCTCTTGAAATCCATAGTGCACTTTATTTTTAGTGATTGGAGGCTGGAGCAGAAGCCACCCTTTTCAATATTCACTAACTCGGAGTGAAAAAGTTGATTAGAAATGTGTTGTAATCTCGGAATGAAACATAATTTCTTTTCGAGGAGTTTTTGAGTGGCTAGGGAGGGGTGTGAATTGCATCACTATAGATCAATGATGTCAGTTCTTAATGTCAAGCACATATCTTGGTGATTTCTCAGACAGCAGATGTATTGGACCGGTTTCTGCCTAAGAGTTTAAGGTGGGTTTCTTTCTTTTCACCATTTATCTGTAATTTTTCTTTTAATTCTTCAACATTCTGCCCTTACCGAGACTTCAATATTCTAGTCACCTTGTTGGGTTTGTTCCAGTACTATGCTCCTCTCTGTTCGGCTCTTTTCACTCCTTATTCTCATTTTAATCCTTTTTTTCATTACCTAAGATATACACTATCTAGTGGAATATCACTGGGTAAAGATAGATCCCTCGGTTCTGGCATGGATCATGGGGATCTTGATACCTCATGCCTTCCGCCTTATAACTCCATAAATTTAAGTACATGGTCGGTCTTTTGGGAATTTCATCACAATCAAACCAAAATCATTGAAAAAGTTCAATCAAAGTGTTTGATATAAATATCCATAAATTTACACTTTGAGAGTTTTTCATCATCACTAGAAAGGCTCCCCTTAAAATTGCACCGTAATCGTGTAACATGTTATGTATTGGGTGCATTATGTCGATTATGATATGGAGATCACATAACAATACAATTTAATTCAGTTTAATCATATTTTCTCCCCTTATCCAAAATGTTAATCCCTTGATATTTTGGATATCAATTGATTAAACATTCAGGGATAAAATGTTACATAATCACTATCAGGAACATTGTAATGCTCCCCCTCAAGATTTGAGGGAATATAAGACTGTGTTGAGTACAATAATTTGAAAAAAATTTGAGTTTACTAAGAAATTCTTGAAAATTTTGTAATCGAGCACACCTTATTTTCACCATAAGTCTACACTACATATTATATACAAATTCACAAGCTAATAATGTACGAAATGACCTTTGAGATATGAACACAATATGACAAAGTCATATTGTTCTTTGTAGCAGTCTAAGGTCAGTTCCGTATAGTCTACCACCAATGAATTTCTCTACATTCCTCATCATTCTCCTTTCCTTTAGCAGCTTGTTGATGTCTTTGATCATGTAATGAGCTCTTTTCTTTTCCAATTTGCTCCATCTTCTCTTTGGCAAGTACTCCATGTTGATATTATTGGTAATGTCGTTGAGCGAAGTGAGAAGCCTGTTTAATGTGCCATCACTGAACTTGTACAGTTCGTCAGTACGCATCAACCTGTTCCTCTCGAAGTCGTCGACATAAATGAATCCTTGAGGGTCTTTGTATGGAGTGTACGGGTGCCTTTTTCTGAGATCCGGTCTTGTAGTATCAGGCTTGGTAACGTTGATCTTCTTTTGATAACTTTTAACTCCATGTTAAAGATCTTTGACTCGTCTCTGAATAACCAGACTTCTGGTGAACATTTTTAGTGCAATTGAGAAGTCAGCAACATCCTCCCCTGAAAGATTTGTTCTGAGCCACAAGAATTAACATGTCCTCGATATTGTTGATCCGAAGTCGTAGAAAGTCACCTTCTTTGAATTTGTATAAAGCATTATCGGCTCTTCTCACTACAATCTCTTCCAAGTATCCGTATCCATGTTTCCTCATTACCTTGACATGAGTGACTGCCAGAATACGCTTTGTAGAGTATACATCTCCTCTTGATTGTTTGCCTCTTGCATAAGCATAGAAGGTCTTACGTTGTTCTCTCTAATGTGAGATACCCCATAACGCATGCAGATCATAACCAACTTTAACTGGACTCCATATGTTTGGAACCATGTCTTCAATGCTTGGTAAATCATACTGAGCGGCCTTTGTCTTTGTAGTAGATGTCATGTATGTCATAGTCGAAACTCCTCCTTATAGATACTTGAGATCATTATTGATGAAGTATTTAACTGGTACTCTTTGACGTCTTCCATTTATGATTAAAGGAATGGGTTTGGAAAGATCAAATGGATAGTCACCGCCTTCAGGATTTTCCCAATCAAGCTTTTCTGAGAGAGCCTTGTAGCATTCTTCAAAGTCATATTCTAATTCAGCATAATTAGATCGGGTGCCTTTGAGTAGTTTGAATGTTGGTTCAGTTAGGATATCTTGAGTTAAATTCACAATTTTTAGCATATTCAAGATGTATGAAGAGAAGTCAATTAGAGTGCTCATCAATTCATCAAAGTCCTTCAACGATTTATCAGTAGAAGTGGAAGCTGCGAGATTCATCAACCACTTTTGAGGTGGTCCTTCCTGTACAGTCTTGCCTTCATGCCAGTCAGGATCAGTGGGTTCTTGAGGAGGTGTAGGTTTCTTGAACTAGTCTTATCTCGAGGCTGTCTCATTCCTTGGTTCATTATTAGTATCACCCAGATTCCTTTCTTGGTCTTGTGGCATGTCTGAGTCTGCAACCTCGAATACTGGTTCCTCTGATTGAACAAACTTTCTAGAAGATGTTGGTTGAGGCTTGGTGCCTTTGGAAGAGCCAGACGTTGAATCTTTTTCTTTTGGACCCGTGGTTGGTTCGGCATCTTTGCTTGTCTTTCTATTCTTTAACCCTCGGTCTGGTCCAGCAGAAGGGTCTTCATCTTTGTCTTTGTCTTCTCGGCCACGCTTCAAAGTATATACATCATAAGAGTAGAAAAAGTCTTTGTCGAGATCGTAGGATTTCTTCAAACTATCATAGCACTCTTGGTGTTCAGGAGCTGCGAGATATGATCCACTCTTCTTTATCTTGTCGATGAGAATCTTCTTTAACTCAAATTCAGTAAGTGTTGAGGCTGCCTCATAAGTAGACTGTGGTTGAGAAGACACCTTCGCTAGAGTAACTTCATCACGTAATTCTTTAAACAATTTTTTGATCACAAGTGGAGCGAAGTTAGATACTTCCTCGGGCAGAATCTGAGGCAGTTGATCTTTTACTTGCTCCTTGATTCTTGCCATGAGAGACTCTGAAAGGAAGTTCATGAATTCTTCTCTTGTTTCTCCCAACCTTGTGTCTAGATGTTCATCAACTAAAGTTGTCACTTGAGTGTGAAGAGGGTCTTTCTTGAGATCAGCAACTTCTTTTTCCAATGCTACTATTCTGTCGTTGAATCGAAAGACTGATGCGAAGTCAGGAAGTGTAGACAGAGGATTTGTAGTTCCGGTTGTTGGCGGTGGAATGGGTGTTGTTTGAATTGGTGGAGGAGTGAAGGTTTGTGATGATTGAGGAATATTGGTGTATACCGGTGATGATTCAGTGATAACAGAAACTGGTATTGTGAGGAGAGTGGGTGCCTGAGTTCTTGGGACTTCATGGTGGACATGAACATCTAGTGGAGAAACAATTTCTGCATCACCATGAGGAATATCTGAAAAATTTAGGAATTTTGATGCCAAGTCAGATGAACGAGAAGAACTAGTAACATGAACTTTTGTCTTCTTCGGAACAGTAGAAATTGTCACATGAGCATCTTCAACAACTTGTTCTTGAGTAGTCTCTAAATTTTCATTCCCTTGTTGAGCGTCAGTCATTTCTGCATGAGTACCTTCACCTTGAACATTTCCTGTAGCAGTCTCAGTGGGTTCTTCCAATCTTGCATCTGCATCATCATCAAATTGACCGGTAGTATCATCCATTCCTTGTTCTTCATCACTTTTCAACTCATCATCTTCAGATTCTTCATCATGTTTTGAATCAGATTCTTGCTCTTCACTTTTATTTTCCTGCTCACTGCCTTCATTACTTGAATCTTGTTCGTTGTTGCTGTCATCTTCATCATTACCCCAAGACTCAGATTCACTCTCAATAGAGTCCTCTTCTGTCACATCGGGAACCCCTGGTTTCTCACCAGTTCCTTCACTTGTGACAGAAGGTGTGATTGTAGCAACTCTTGGAGGTTTTTCGGCAACTGTACCAGAACCACTAGGATGTGTCCTGTGAAAGTCCCTTAAGCTCTTCTTTCTGACTTCTTTCAACATAGCTTCTTCAGTCAACGCTACATCAGATAACAACTCTATTCCTTTTCCATGAGCTACATCTACTTTTTCCTTTCCCTTTCCTTTTGACTTTGTTGCCACAGGAGGTTCTCTGATGACGATACCTGTTGCTGGCTTAGAAGCAGATTTCTTGGCAGCTCTCTTAACTTGTTTGCCTTTCAGGACAGGTTCTTCATCAGTTTGGATAGGAACACTATCTTTCTTAGAAGGAGATGCTTTCTTGAATTTCCTAGCTACCTTGGGAGGCACAACACCAGTAGCATAGGCAAGATAAGTCTTGTATGCTTTACTTTCCTTCATTGTTGGACTTGTCAAACATTCCGGAAGAATAGCTCCATAGATATGGGATGCTTCTTTTCTTGAAACAAATCTTAAGGTGTTAATCAAGTAGTCATCCTTAGAGGTATGCATTCCAATTCTGTTTCTCCAGGAAAGTGAATTTTCTTGAATGAGGAAGTGGTGAATGATAACTTTGGTGAAACGAGGGTAGTACATCTTTTCTTGCTTTTTGAATTCTTTATTGTCAATCTGATAGGTGAAGTCTTCCCAGAGTAGTTCCACATAGTCTACATTCTTCTGGTGGTACATGTCCCAAAGGATTTGTGCTCGGGAAAGACGAAGTTTGTCAAGACCACTAGTCTTTCCAGATGGGCTTCTGTTGATAAGAGCAACAAAAGTTCTCCAAGGTTGATGCATCTGATCGATAACTACATCATTGAGTGAATTGATAGCCCCAGTATGACCGAGATCTCTTAAGAAAGATAAAGTGTCTTCTTCAGAAGGAAGGGGATCAAATTCTCTACCCTGAACTCTTGGGCAAATCTGAAAGATATCTCTGAAGACTTCCAAAGAAAGCTTGAATCGTTTCTTCTTGTCAATTGGTCAATCTCCGAATACGCTATACGTAAATATATAGTATAAGGATAAGACAATAATAGTATAGTATAGTATTTCCGTCGGGTTCTAGAAACAAACTTTTAACCAAAGTTGTCTTAAAAACCTCCCGGGTCGTTTTCCCTCGACGAAGTGCGAATTAAGAATCGGTTAAGTCCGTGATCGCGCATTTTGAATGGTTTTAAAGATTTTTGATTTGGTTTTCTAAGTCCAACTAAATAGAAATAACAAGTAAATAAATTCACGAAAACAAGTAAGCAAGTAACGATGATTAAACATGAAAGAAAACGTGACAATTAAAACTCAGATTATCAAAAAGTAAACCTAAAATGATTTTTCTTAACTTTTCCTAATCCTAATTACTAACTTGTAAGAAAAAGCTAAGGAAATCCTAAACCGAAAGTGCTTAAAGTTAAAAACGAAGAAAATAAGAACGGGGATCAAATCCCGTTCTTTGAAAAATGAAATTCTTAAATTTTAACTCTACGAAAGTAAATTTAAATCCTAATCCTAAAATATGATAAAAGAAAATTTTGTAAAAAAAGAATTTTATTTTTTTGATTAATTTTCTAATTTTTATGATTTTTTAAAGTTTTTAATAAAGAAAAATGATTTAAAAATAGAA
>BQNB010123783.1:0-20041 GCA_026074375.1 Tanacetum coccineum
GGATTTGCAAAGGTTGTTCTACCATTGAATGTTGAGCCTTTGGGAGCTAACATATGAATGGTTTGAATTGATTGATTCCTTTTGTAAACAATTCCATTCAAAAACTTTAATTGCTTTTCCATTAAAATCATTTTGTCAATGTCTTTTTCTTCTTTAAGTTTCAAATCCGTTATTACCTTTGTTTTCTCTTTGATAAGACCTTCGTAATGTGACTTTGTTAAAAGACTTTGTTTGACTAACTCATCGTGTTTCTCTTTGACAACTAAAATTTCATAGGATTTAAGTTTTAAACCTTCTTTAATGTCAATTTCTTTTTGAGCTAATAGTCCTAGAGTTTCATTTAACTTATGTTCAAATTTGTCATAGTCAACTGTATGGTCATTTAAGGTCTTGTATGTCTCAAGCTCAGTCTGTTTATTTTGAAGTGCAATTAGACAACTATCCCAAATACTATTAGACTCCCCTAGAGTTCTACTAGTTTCCGTAAGAATATATTTGCACTCTTTCAATTCATGAGCAAGTGATGTGTTTGCTTTCATTAATTGCTTTTAAATCTTTTTTTCATCAACATCAAGTTTTAAATTTGCAATTAAATTAGCAAGCACAGCACGCTCATCTTCAGAATTTTAGTCACTCTGAATATCATTATCACACATATCTGGTGAATCAAGAATGACATTACTATCAACCTTTTCCACTACACATGTATTACTAATGGATTCAGGTTGCTCAGAATGTTGTCGCTCATTGGCAAACACATTATATTCAGGATTGTATTGTACCTGTTCCAATGGCTCAGTATCAGTTCCTGAGTCTGCAGTAGGAACCTCCTGGATCTTTTCCATATAGTTGTAATGTGCTTCCAATTCTTGTTCATCAATCTCTTCATCCGTGTCTGCTATCCAATCAGATTGATCTGCTTGTAATGGAACACCTTTCTGAGCTTGTTTGCACAGCAACATCTTTTCCTTGTGATACGTGGAGTCTTTCACCCTTTTTGGTTTCCTGCATTCCTTAGCAAAATAACCAAAATCCTTGCAATTGAAACACTGTATCCCAGTCTGCTGCACTACCTGACTGCCTATAGTCTCCCTAGCCCCAGCAACAGTCACTGTCCTCTGATTCCCAAACTGACCAGTTTAATTGTCTTTCACATATAAGGGAGAAGTATCCACATTTTTGTTTCTTGAGTTTGAAGAGGTTCTGAGGTTGTTGTTGGTAGGTTTGTAGAGCTTCTTGAAGTACTTTGCAATGAGTGCCAAGTTTTTCTGCATTTCCTTATCCTTCTGAGCTTGTTCAGGATCACTGTCTTCTTCAGAAGCTGACTCAGATGGAGGTGTGATTGGTTTGGCTATCTCTTTGCCTTTGAATTTGGTAGATGCATTAGATCTGGTGGAAGATGATTGTTTTGATGTTTGTGCATATGGTTTGTGAGGTTTTGGTCTTGATAATAAGAATTTGGGTATGGTGAAGCAGCAACAACAAGTGCTAATGGGTTAGCATTCTTGGCTATTCTTTCAGCACGGATTTCATTAACTTCCTTTTGATACTGTTTTAGAGTGTCAAAGAGCTTGTGATATGAGACTGTATCTAAGTCGTGTTGTTGCTTGACAATTTTCACAAACCTTGACCATTCTGGTTGAAGTTGTTGAAGAAACTGAACATTGACTTGCAATACAACATCAAGTGTTTCTATCATTTCATTCATCATCTGTTAAAATCTTAGATTAGTATGACTCCATTGTCTCTCTTCCCATACTTGAGAAAATGAATTTTCCAAAACTCCCAAAATAAATAAGATGTTGACATCTTAATGTTAAGAGTATTCACCATTTTTTGTAGTCTTTCAATAAGCTATCCACATTGTCATGAGCTGTCTTGCAGCATCAACAGTTGAGTAATTCACATCACCAATTCCGAGTTAATAGCAAATGAATTGCTTCCTTCTCTGATCGATAATGTTCTTTGTTTTTAGGAGACATATTCAAGATTGTCTCAACTGCTATTCGTTCTAGAACTTCTGGAGAATCATCTGTGGCTGGTACAGCTAGAATTATAACAGTAGAAGGAGTGTAAGGACTTTTAAGAATGCATTTCCTCAGGGCATCACCATTTGGTCTTATAATAATGTATCTTAAGAAACGTGATTGCCACTGTGCATATCTTCCCTTGCAAGCATCCGTGGTCGATCACTTTATCTAGCTAGCTGCCATGAATGTTGTTAAGCATTGACTGTCGGATTGAAGTTTGTTATGGAGTAGTCATGATGAATGATCGTTGTGTTATGAAGTGAAAATGATTAAAAGATTGATTGAACAGTGATAAAGGAGGATTGCATTAACGGTGGTTGTTGAAGGTTATTAAGACTATTGTTCCATGGGATTTTAAAAATCTTTACTAAAACCTAGAAATCTAAGAATTTCATGAGATTTTACAAAGTAAGACAACCCGTAGAAAGAATAAAATCATTTTGGATTAATGTAATATTTCTCAAGGAATATGACAATGTAATGTTTCACTTGGAATATGACAATGTAATGTTTCACTTGAAATATGACAATGTAATGTTTCTCTTGCTAACATATTTCGCTTGACATGTTTCTCTTGCTAACATATTTTGCTTGACATGTTTCTCTTGACAATGTAATGTAATTTTGTAGAAGGACAACCACACCAAATACTCCAGCTACTTGTCAATGGTATTGTTGATATCGTTCGGGGGTACATGCGGGAAATCAGCAACAATTCTTCTCACGTATGTAGAGTACTTCACAAACCATACTAAGTGAAGTAGTATGCACTACTTCCCCTTGGAAGTTAACCTGGTAACATCAACGTACACATTTCCCCCCCCCCCCCCCACAGTGGTTTTGAACTCTAGAAAGCATCATTGTCATGTACGTCTATATACTCAAGAAATTCTTGTCATAAGCACAAATCTTAAAAAGTTATGAATTATCGTTGAAGAACTTTGAAATATTTCTTAGACTATGAAGTACCATTGTCTTGGAATATCACAGTAAGATCCCGTAAGAATTGTTGATTACATCTCAACCTTTCAACTCTCTGGCTAACTTACCAACCTCGTATTCTATCGGCTATTGTTGTGATCACTTGGTGAAGTAAACCCGATAAACCAAACTTGAAAATGAAGTAAAATTCCCCCAAATTTTGTTACTTAAGCTTGCAACATTAGACAAGATCTGATTGAAAAACGATGCAAAACTAAATCTCTAAGTACCCTATACTCAACCAGAAAAGTATAAGAAATACAAAAACCTCTTGAAATTATCCACATCGGCAATTGCATGTGACACTGAGTACTACAAAATAACTCTTTTAAGTGATAGTTAACCAGGTCTTCAACCAACCATCCCTGACTGCTGGAAACTAGATACTCCAAGTCTCAATCATAAGTTGTATATGGTTAAGCAAGTCATCAATCGATAGATTGGGTTTAAAGAAAAGGGGTAGAGAAGTAGAAGGAATGTCGATGATGAAAAAAGGTAAGTCCCTTCGTGAAACCCACTTCAATCACAAATAAGGGATACTAAATCAACTTTGTGATCACTTGTCATTACAATCCAAATCTTTAGCCGTTTTGACATTTTAGTGAATCTTGAATGATCGTTTTAGGATTAAGTGTTGTGTTTGCTTTGGTGATTTATGTTAGGATTCTTAACTCCTAAATTTTGTCATATGCCCAAATTCGGTCTCAATGCCCACCATATGGGGATTTTGAAAAGTTTTTTGGCAAGTTTTGGTGGGTGGGTGGTGGGAGTCGGTGATTGGTGGTGTTTTAGTGGTGGCGGTGGTGGAGTTGGTGGTTGGGTGTCCGGTGGATACGAAATTGAAAGCTTGGTTAAATAGTTCTTTTCCCATAAACTGTGTCATAAATATCGCGTGGGTTGCACATTCCCCATATACAAAATCGCCTGGTGCACATTTTCGCCAAAAAACATGGACTGAGTGACATCAAATAACGTCAATTTTATAGCATCATTTCATCCATGTAAATAACCCATTTTGATAAAAATTATTGCAAAAATTGTTACTTAATCGTTTATATTTGAGAATTACAGTAATAATGGAGTACTTGGTGAAGATTGACTAAAAGGCACGCATTCTGGAGCTTAAATGAAGATATTTTGAAGATTACTGTTCTGATTAAACCAATACGCCGAATAATCCATCAAGGAATATACAGCGTATATGTGCCTGCACTCCACCAAAGACCAACGAGATCCAATACGCCGAATCAAGGAAGACCAAAATGGCCGTATTCACAGCTAGAGGAATAAATATTCTGTAAGATATCAAAACGGGTCCATACTCCAAGAAAACCCCCAATAACACCGTATCCAACACCTTGGATATGCTGTATCGACACCGACTTCAGACCTTATAAATAGAAAACACTAAAAAACGAGTTTTAAGTGTGCAAAATCATATTCTCGATACCGAACACCCATAAAAGTAAATTTTTAGAGGAGAAAAGGAGCAGAAGAGTCTAGCAACGTGATACATTTCATAGGAGACAACAACGTGAAATTTCTTATACTCTGTAATTTGTTTCATTTTTTTATATCATTCGTAACACGGTTAGTTTACTCTTGTTTAAAATCATTACTTTTGCATAATTAAGACGTTAGAATGGATGAATACCCCTCGGGTATTAGCCATATTTAATAAAGAAATCTTAATGTTTGGTTTGGTTTAAATCTTGAATTCTTAATTTATCACTGAATTGCTTGTTTATGTTTTATCATCATACTTATTTACGTGCTTTTGTATGCGACCTATCATTCAAACTCAGTCTATTTACTTTGAAGTGCAATTAGGCAACTATCCCGAGTAGTTTTAGACTCCTTAAGATTGGATTTGCACAACTTTAATTCTTGATTCAATGATGTATTTCCTTTCTTTAATTGATTTTGAATCTTTTTGTTTTCATCAATGTCAAATTTTAAAATTTGCCAAGTAAATTATCAACACGGCCTCGCTCATCATCACATTTTTCAGCATTTTGGTCCGTCTAAATATCATTAGCACACATATCCGGTGAGTTAGGAATGACATTACTATCAACCTTTTCCACTACACATGTGTTATTAATTGATTCAGGTTGCTCATAATGCTATCTTTCATTGGAAAACACATTATATTCAGCATTGTATTGTACCTTTTCCAATGGATCAGTATTAGTTCTTGAGTCTACAGTATGAACCTCATGAATCTTTACCATATAGCTGTAATGTGCTTCTAATTCTTGTTCATCGATCTCTTCATCCATGTCCTCTAGCCCAATCAGCTTGCTCTCCTTGTAATGGAAACAAATTTTCTCAGCTTGTTGCATAGCAAAACAAACTTTTTACTGTGATACGTGTAGTCTTTTACCCTTTTTGGTTTCCTGCATTCTTTAGCAAAATGACCAAATTCCTTGTAATTGAAACATTGTATCCCAGTCTGCTGCACTACCTGACTGGTCGTTCAGTCTCCCTAGCCCTAGCCACGTTCACTGTCCTCTGATTTCCAAATTGCCCAGTATGATATCATTTCTTTGTACCTTGGAGAAGTATCCACATTCTTGTTTCTAGAGTTTGAAGAAGTTCTGAGGTTGTTATTTGGTGAGTTTGTAGATCTTTTTTAAGTACTTTGTAATGAGGCCAAGTTCTCTTCTGCATAACCTAATCTCTCTAAGCTAGTTGCTGGATTCTTGTACTTCCTTCATAAGCAGACTCAGATGGAGGTGTGGATTGGTTTAGCTATCTCTTGCCTTTTTATTATTTGGTAAGATTTGTGAGAGTCTGGTGAAAATGATTGGTTTTGATGGTGTTGCATATGATTTATGAGATTTTGGTACTTGATAATAAGGATCTGGATATGTTGAGCAGCAGCAACAAGTGCTAATGGGTTTTGCATTCTTAGCTATACTCTTCAGCAACGGATTTCTTAACTTCTTTATTGATACTATTATTTTCAGAACGTCAAAGAGCTTGTAGATATGAAACATGTCCAATTCATGTTTTCTTGACAATTGTCACAAATCTTGACCATTCTGGTTGAAGTATTGAAGAAACGAACATAGACTTGCATTGAGTGCACTTTCAGATGTTTCTTATCATTTCATGTCATCAACTTGGTAAAATCTAGAGTAGTAAGACTCCATTGTTTCTCCAAGCGAAGAAATGAATTTTGGCCAAACTCCGAAAACAAATTAGTCTTGACATCTTGAATGTTAAGAGATTCACCCTGTTGTAGTCTTTCAATAGCTATCCATATGTCATAACATGTCTTACAATCATCAATATTTGAGTAGATTTCATCTCCAATTCTAGTCAATAGCAAATGAATTGCTTCGTTCTCTGATTAATAATGTTCTTTGTTTTCAGGAGACATATTCAAAGATTGTCATCAACTAGCTGTTTCGTCAATCTGGAACCTTTTTGGAGAATCATCAGTGGTCTGTACAGCTGGAATTTAACAGTAGAAGAGTGTAAGGACCTTCAAAGAAATGCATTTTCCTCAGCATCACCATTTGGTCCAAGTATCAAAGGTATCTAAGAAACGTGATTGCCAATATGCATAGCTTTCCCTTTGCAAGCATTTGTGGTGTCCGATCTCTTTGATCCAGCTGCCATTATTTGTTATGCATTTGAATGACCGATTGTGAAGATGTTATTGGAGTAGTCATGATGAATGATTGTTGTGTTATGAAGTGAAAATGATTAAAAGATTGATCGAACAGTGATAAAGGAGGATTGCATTAACGGTGGTTATTGAAGGTGATTAAGACTATTATTCCATGGGATTTAAAAAATCTTTTCTAAAACCGAGAAATCTAAGAAATTGCATGAGAATTTTACAAAGTAAGACAAGACCTGTAAAAGATAAAATCTTTTTTTGATAATTGTAAATATTTCTCAGGAAATACAAAGTAAAGTTTTACTTGGAAATTATGACTATGTAAATGTTTTCACTTAGAATATGACTAACGAAATGTTTCATTGGAATATTGCAATTTAATGGTTTCTCTTGCTAACATATTTCGCTTGACATGTTTCTCTTGCTTACATATTTCACTTGACATGTTTCTCTTGACAATGTAATATAATTTTGTAGAAGGATAACCACACCAAATACTCCTGCTACTTGTCATTGGGTCTTGGTGGATATTCGTTCGGGGGTACATGCGGGAAATCAGCAACAATTCTTCTCACGTATGTAGAGTACTTCACAAACCATACTAAGTGAAGTAGTATGCACTACTTCCCCCTGGAAGTTAACCTAGTAAATCCAACGTACACCAATACCCGCCCACGGTGGTTTCTGAACGTCACGAAAGCATCAATTGTCATGTATGTCAATAATACTCGAGAAAATTCTTGTCATACAGCCCACAAATCCTTGAAAAGTTATGATTATCGTTGAAGAACTTTGAAATTTTCTTAGACTGTGAAGTACCATTGTCTTGGAATATCACAGTAAGATCCCGTAAGAATTGTTGATTACATCTCAACATTTAAACTCTCTGGCTAACTTACCAACCTCGTATTCTATCGGCTATTGTTGTGATCACTTGGTGAAGTAAACCCGATATACTAAACTTAAAAATGAAGTAAATCCCCTAAATTTGTTACTTAAACTTGCACTGTTGTTTATTGAAAAACGGTGCAAAATTAAATCTCTAAGTACCCTATACTCAACCAGAAAAGTATAAGAAATACAAAACCTCTTGAAATTATCCACATCGGCAATCGCGTGAGACACTGAGTACTACAACACAACTCTTTTAAGTGATAGTTAACTAGGTCTTCAACCAACCATCCCTGACTGCTAGAAACTAGATACTCCAAGTCTTAATCATAAGCTGTATACCGTTAAGCAAGTCATCAATCGATAGATTGGGTTTGAAGAAAAGGGGTAGAAATTAGAAGGAATTCTTGATGATGAAATAAGTAGACGCCTTCATGAAACCCACTTCAATCACAAATAAGGGATACTAAATCAACTTTGTGATCACATGTCATTACAATCCTAATCTTTAGCCATTTTGACATTTTAGTGAATCTTAAATGATCGTTTTAGGATTAAGTGTTGTGTTTGCTTTGGTGATTTATGTTAGGATTTTTAGATTCCCAAATTCAGTCATATGCCCAAATTTGGTCACATGCCCACCTGATGGTGATTTGAAAAGTTTTGGCATAGTTTCTTTACCTAAACATGTCATAATTCGCTTGCATATTCCCCTTTATAAATAAATCGCCTGCTGCACATTTCGCCTGAAATATGACTGATGACATCAAATAACGTCTATTTTATAGCATCATTTATCCCATGTAATTAACCCATTTTGTATAATTATTGCAAATAATTATTACTTAATCATTTATATTTGAGAATTACAGTAATAATGAAGTATTTGGTGAAGATTGACTAAAAGGCACGCATTCTGGAGCTTAAATGAAGATATTTTAAAGATTACTGTTCTGACGACCAATACGCCGTATCCATCAAGGAAGATACGACGTATATGTGACTGCACTCACCAAAGACCACAAAGACCACGAGATCCAATACGCCGTATCAAGGAAGACCAATACGCCGTATTCAAGCTATATGGGAATAAAATATTCTGGAAGATATCAAACGTGGTTTCCTTGCCTCCAAGAAACCCCCCCCCCCCAAAACACCATATCCTACACTTGTGGAAATGTCGTATCGACACTGACATTAGACCTTATAAATAGAAAACTCAAAAATGTAGTATTAAGTGTGCAAAAATCAAATTCTCGATACCTAAAAACATAAAAGTCAATGTTTTTTAGGAGGAGAAAAAAGAGCATAAGAGGTCGAGAAACGCGATTAATTTCATAGGAGACAACGTGTAATTTCTTATACTCCTGTAATCATTCAGTTTTTGGTATCATTCGTTAACTCGGTTAGTTTACCTTGGCTAAATCATTACTTTTGTATTAATTATGATGTTTGAAGGCTAATACCTTCGGGTATTAGCTATTGTTATGAAGATCTTAATGTTTGGTTTGTTTATCTTGATTTCTTAATTTATCGTTGAATTGCTTGTTTATGTTCATCAATATACTTATTTACGTGCTTTTGTATGCGACCTATCATTCAACTGGATCTAGTGATATGGACCAAGTAATCTAGATGTCTGGTTAGCTCTCCATATAGTGATTTATACATCTAGATTCATAGGATCACAAATAACGACCTATCATTGCCCTTTGATTGTGAGCTTAGTTGGACCATAAGGTGACCTTGGTATCAACGAGTACGGTCTCGATTAATTGGTAAAGACTTGGTTAGGTTACTACTAGTGTATGAATTGCCATTAAGTAGTAAGTGGGTAAAGTCTCTATGAGCTAGGGTTTAACAAGATCACCATTGCTTTAATCCCTAAGATAGATTATAATTAGCAAATAAGGATGCTTTATGCGGATGCGTTTAATTGTGACAGAATTCTACGTATCTAGGTCTTAGAAAGAAGTCCCACCTAAGTCTAAGAATGATATGCCGCTTCGAGATAAGTAATCATTGCACTAATAAACAAACCAACATTCTAATTAGAATAATAATGGTTAATACAGTTTTCTTATATTTGGCTAGACCGCTCTTTTATCTTCTGTTAATTTCCTTGCGTGGGTAAGTGTCTTGAATTGGTTTTAGTCACCACAAAACCTATGCCAGTCACTCAGGCTGAACCCCCCCCCCCTTTCCATTAGATTTATGATTAACATATGTTTAGCATAGGTTTAGTATAGATCAGACTAACTTAGATTAGAAAAACCAAAGTATTAATAAATTGAAAGATTTAACTTCGCTCCAAGTGTTCGACACCCTACTTACCACGAAACTCCCATCGATCAGGTACACTACCTGTTAAAGTGTTATTTTTTGTTAAGTCGGCAAAATATAAATTTAAAAGTTGAATCACAAATCACACCCCTTACTACAACCAAAAAAAACATCTCACCACAGTGATTGGGCGCGTTGTCGGGAGTGAAGTTGTTTAATTCTTATTTATTAGTGTTTTAGTTTAGTTTAGTTTAGATTAATTTGCATATTTGTATTTTTGTTTTATGTGTTTGAATTATGCATTGTATATTTTTGCATATTATGTATTTGTGTGGTTTTCTGCATTGTTACAGTCTACTGTAACTTTCTGAGTCGAATACTTAATATGGCGTATTCAATTTATTGGATACGGCGTCTAAATTTTTTCTAAACCAATACAGCGTATTCGACTCTATCATCAATATGGCATATTCAGTTAACTGAATACGGCGTATTAAGCTATTTGACAGTTTTCTTTCTAGAAAATTTATTACATGTAAATATGGATGACCCTAACATTACTATGGAAGAATACTCAGACTTGAGGAATAAAAATCTTCGTAGGTGTGGTAGGTTTATAAAGGGGAAACTGCTACATATAGTAAGATTTGGTATGATGAAGACGTCCACGACCTCATATCTGTTAAATTTAAATTCCCAGCTATAGTATTTAATGACGCGTTAACATCTGAAGTAGCGCTCACATGTGAACCCACAGTAAGTCCTCTTAACGACAATAAAATTGAATTTAGAATATCATTTGACAAATCCGACGATGAAGATTACACGGTGATTTATGACAAAAATTCATTTTCCTATGAAATAATTTATGTTGACGATTTGAAAACGAATTTGGAAAATGATAAAGATAAAGTCAATATGCCTTTGTTTTCGTACCCAAGCCTACGGTCAGTTATTTTAGTGATTTAGACTTTTTTAAAGATTTTTAGAATGAATTTTCAACCATTGTTTATAATGATGATCTTACGTCTAAATTAGATCTCTTAACTAAACCTACTGTGAGTCCTCATCATATCGATGAATTTGATTTAAAAGATGAAACATCATTGTCCGAATGTGATGAAGAGGAACAAAACATTTTATACTTTAATGATGTTTTCTTTGCGTAATTTAATCCCGATGATTCAAAATCGGATAAGGACAATGATGATGATAAAATCGATATAAAACAGTCTTCGGGGGGTAAAGAATTATTTAGACCCTAATTCTAACTGGTGGAGATTTATGTACTTCCCAAGCTTATGATAGAATATATGCTATGACTGTGCAATTGAGCGATCACCCCGAAAATGAAACACTTAGACTAGTGGAGAGTTGAGTAACTTTTTATTCCTTTTTCGTGAGGTGTTCGGCTTTGATGTTTTCTAACATACGTGTTTTATAGATTCATTTCTATTCTCGAGAAATATTTTTATGAAATATTCTAACAGGTTCTACTTAAGGGCAAGGAGAAGTCAAGTGTGGGGATATTTGATAACATCAAATATTTAATACTTTTTAGTGGCAAAATACCCCCTATATTACCTGCAAATGTTTCACTAATACTCGAAAACGAGATATTTTCTATCATTTTGTAGTTTTCAGGTGAAATACAGGAAAATGACAAGAAACATGGGAAAAATGGCTTAAAATGTAATAATCCGAAGAATGTTACGGTGTAACACTAAAAATGGTTACACCGTAACGTATATTAAGTAAGTACGAAGATCAAGGACAACTTTACGGCGTAACACCATATCTAGTTACGCCGTAAACATGTATTTAAAAGGAAGTTACGGCGTAACACCCCTTATGGTTACGCCGTAACCATGAAGATCCACAAATATGGAATGAAGATCACATACGTATGGAAATTATTTAAAGGTTACGGCGTACCGCAATATCTAGTTACGCCGCAACAATTGCTTATTTATGAAATGTCGTGTAAGAAGGTTACGACGTAACACACTTATCAATTACGCCGTAACAAGATCGATACTTATAAATAAAGGCCTCATTCAAGCTATTCCGACATCACTTCTTCCAAAGCCAATTAGAGAGGCGACAAAGGCTTCCAACCTTTAAAGAATTCCACCTGGAGTCCAAGGGAGATCACACTTTATTTACATTTTGTATTTAATCGTTTAAATACGAATACTGTAAGAATTATGAGCTTTCAATCTATGATTACTTCTATTTCTTGCTGTGTTTTCATTACCATGAGCCGCCTAGTTATGTAGTTACTATTGTTATGATGTTTGTTTCCTGTTAGATTATGGTTTCGTTAAATATTCCTTGACTATCGTGTAACCTTGGGTTTTGGTAGTACGGGTGGTTTGGACCTTGCTTGCCCCATTATTAGATTATCATGTCAATATGGGATCCATCGGGTACTAGGGAGGATCTATGACTCCATCCCTAGTGTAGGAACTGACCGGTCTCCGCACTTATCACTCAATATACTTAAAAAGCACATGAACTCTTTCAGAGGGGGTTAATAATCTGTATAGGTTATTAGATAAGTTTTAGGAATAGTTAGGATTAATCACTGCAACCTGGATATCCTACCACCTATACGATTTGGACTGAGTCGGAATCGCGAGAAGTATAGGATAGACTAAATATACCTATTCAAGTCTATCGACCTTAGAAACCACTAATGAAAACATAGTTTAACATTGCACAGGAAAATATTTTCATAACAGTAGTAATGAAGTAACTAGGTTAGTACGTTTTCTCTCCTGATATCTCTAACTTTTTTAATTTTTAGAAATTAACTTTATTGTTATTTATTTCAAATCAATCTAAAAATCCTTTTTAAATTAAAACTAATTACAACTTAGCTCTTGGGACGACCTCGGATTTACCATTCTATACTACCCATGATCGGGTTCTCTGCCCGTTAGTGTGTTGTCAGGTAAATTGAGTTTTATAAATTAAAAACTTGGTTAATAATATTTCAAAAGAAAATACGCATCACTAACCATTCTGCAAAATCAAAATTGGTTAGAACGCATTCCACATCGGTGTAAAGTCCATATACCTCCAACTGCCTTTTTATTTCCATATACTCATCGAATTGCTTCTTATAGTTTCTAATTAGCCATGTAGAAATCACACTATCCTTGATATCTTTATCAACCATTTTATGATCACTGTATTTCAAGTCTAGCCACTGCTCCACAGTTATGTCAATGAGTCTCACCAATATTTTATTAATTAGAATCACAGCTTCAGCATATATTTTCTCACATTCATCATGACATACTCGCGCTTCATAAATATTAAGCTCCCTTTCATCATAAGATTGTTCAACACATGGGAAATAAAAATCCTCAACAACTCCCAACTCATAAGTGAATAAATCATCCTCCATGCTACTTAGTCGTTTAAATTCATCGAAAACCACCCCAAGAGGTGTATTATAAGTGAACAAATTATCATTGATCTTGATCAAGTTAAACATTTCGGCATCAACCTTAAAATTCTCTTCAAAAGTTCCTATATAACAAACAGGAACAACAATGTGTGATTCTGATGCTAACAGTAGTTCCAGTTCGAGCGAGAAATCACATGTAATAGCATTATATTTTTCATTAAGAGTGGATTATAGTGATTCGTTAGTTCCTTCGGAATTTGATGAAAGGCTGTCACGAAATTAGATAGCTGGAAACTCGTTCATGTCAAACACGTAAGACTTTTCTTCCGCCAAATACCATAATTTCACAGAAGATGAATTCATCCTTTGTTTTTCCATCCATTCCATTTCCATGGCCAAGTATTCTTTTATTGTAATTTCTTTAAGTCTAGCTATTGAAAGGAATTAGAAAACTATAAGTAGGATAGGTCCAGAAGAAAGAAAACTAAACACGAAAACTGAATACGAAAAATTAAAAATTGCTGTTGTTATCAGACAATCGATACATCGTATTCAGTAAACTGAATACGCCGTATTGATGTTTGATGTCGAATAAGCTGTATAGTTTTTTAAAAATCGATACGCCATATTCAAGGGGATGAATACACCGTATTCTGTATTCGAACAGATAGAAAACAACAGGTAACAATAATGTAAAAAAAACAATAAACAAACACACACAAAAATGCAAAATTATACAAATGCACATTCACAAACTAATGCAAACTCAACTAAAACATTAATAAACAAGAATTAAACAATTTCACTCCCAGGTAACAGCACCAAAAACTTGATGTGTATCGTCATGTATAGGTAATATTGTTTATCAAGTTTTACTATTTATATTTTACCAACTTTACCTATTAACTAACACTAACGGGCATTGTACCCGATCAGTTGTAGGTTCGTTGGTAAGTAGGGTGTCCATCACTAAGAGTGAGCGTTAGTACTTAAATCTATTAGTGATTTAGATATCTAGGTTAGTCCTAATTTATCCTAATTAATTCTACTTAAACCTAAACTAACGCAAAGGGAGGTTTTTAGCCTGAGAGACTGGCACGAGTTTGGTTTAATCTAAACTAAATGCTACAAATAAGACAATTAACACACACAAGCAGATAAACAAACGATAAAGAAGCGGTCAAGCACTAATGTAAGAAAAAAGATTAGCAAAATGGAGGAATTGTATACCGTGTGCAATGATTGTATTACTTCGTTGGTGTTATATCATTCCTAAGCTAGGTGGCTCTTCTCCCTAAACTCTAGGTTTGTATTATAGTTAATCCTATCACAATTAACCTAAACCCGCATAAAGCTTACACCGTTGATTATAATCTATCTAGGAGACAACATTGGTGAATATTGAAACCTAGCTCATCGAGGCTTTACCCACTTATGTTCAATCATTATATATATGCTGGTAGTCCACGATCCGTACTGCTATCAAAGGAAACAAAATGTTATTTGTAATCCTAAGTCACCACTTAGTCTACCACTCACTTAACCAAAGGAGCAATAGGGGTATAAATTTGTAGTCCTATTAATCCAGAGTCACATATATAAGTTATATGTAGTTTTATCCCAGACTCTAGTCTTTAATCTACCGCAATCCTAGATCCAGTTGAATGATAAATTAAACACATAGTCAAACATAAACAGATATGAAGTGATAAACATAATCAACATGCAACGAATAAGTAAACAATCGATGTAAACAAACCAAACATTACATTGTCATAAACATGGCTAATGCGTAAAGGTATAGCCCTTCGTCATTGTAACAATACACGATATCATAGACAAATGATTAAAGTAAGAAAACAATACGCTAACCGAACGCTAATTGCGGAGTGTAAGGATTATAAGAGTTTTCCTATTAAGTTGATGCACTTTGCTGACTTTCTTGGCTTCTGAATTCGTCTGTAGATCGAAGTTGATAGTTAAGGGCTTCTTTGCATACTGAAAACCAAGTTTAGGGTTTTCTGTTTATAAGTTCTAGATAAAGATCGATACACCGTATCGAAAGGGTTCAATACGGTGTATTGGGTAACTTGTCGTGGGCTCCCCGAATATAATATTCCAGAATAATCATCAATCGTCTCTGGATATGGCGTATTAGATCTTCTCGTCATGGATGCTTTTGTGAAGTTAGGGCACATATACATCGTATTTGCTGATGTGAATACAACGTATTAAGGTATGACCAGCTTATACTAGATGTTGACCAAAGTTTCATATACGACATATCTACTGATGTGGATACGACGTATTCTTCAAAGTCAGGCAATGGTCTTGAATTCGTCTAAGTCTTGGGATACAGCGTATTTTTCTAGAATGATATGGCGTATTAGTTGTCAGAATCAGTAGACTTTCTTGAATTCTTCGTTTATGCTCCAAAATGCATGCTTTTCACTAACTTTTACCATTTGCTCGATAATATCTGTAATTCATAAATATAAGCAATTAAGTATAAATCCATATATAAAATAATGTAAAACGAGCAATATAGCTAGGATAAATGATGCTAATAATGTGACGTTATTTGATGTCATTTGTCACGTACAATTATTTTACTAGTTTTATGTAAACCGCTTAAGTCTTGCATTAAACGTTCATGCATGCATATTCACCACATTTGCATTTTATACACACATATATATACATACTTAACATTTAAACTTAAAAAATTATTTTCCCTCCCTCCCCCTTAGACCTCACGACCGGACCACCTTACACCATGTGTCATTTTTGTTTTCTAATCTAACCTTACACCGTGGTACATATGTTTTGTAATTTTTCCTAACCACCTATGAATCCTTCTACATCTTTAGCTAGTCCCTTGTACCCCCTTGTCTCATGTGTAACAATTTTTTGTCGCTTGCCAACTTTATTTCACTATAAAAGAAAGCCACTAGCTCACTATTTCTCACACTAATTCTATTTTCATAATTTAACATCTGATGTTCTTTTAGGGAATAACTTCTTACAACTATTTCATAAATTAATATTTGATAAAATATCATATCAAATAAGTTTTAAAACAACATGTCACCAATGGATAGTAGTAAAAAGGCTTAAAAAAGCATACAGGAAGGCAAGGCCGATATTGTTTAAATCTCGCACAAACCAACGCAATGAAAGATACCAACAAAAACCCAATTTAGCTAAAGGAACACCTTTATTTAAAGGCGAAGAAATTCTAGATTATCAAGTTTATCTAAGAAAATTAGATTCCAATATAGATGAAATTAAGGAAAAGTTAATAACTGCTAATTTAGAAAAAGGATAAAGATAAAATAATAAGAGTAAAACCTATGATATATAATCCTGAAGATCAAAAAGAATTTTTAAATCAAATAAAAGAGTTACTAGACCATAAAGGCTATTTCCCATTTATCAATTGCTTCATCTGCGTTACTAATACAATCTAAATCTAAGTATATTCTAAAGGGTTAATTGGTTCATTTTTCATGACTTCATAAGGAACATATTTTTCTTTCTTTTTTATCATTGACTGGACGGCTGCATATCCCTTAGTTGTCTTATCTTTTCTTATAGGAATTTATGTACTAGTACTAGCCGTATCATTAATGTTTGCATTCTTATTTTCTTCTTTTATTGTTTTTATATTAACTACTTTATCATTAATATCCATATCTCTAATTTGAGTTATCAAATTATCTACATCTGAGGGTATATAGTCTTTTCTGAATCAGAAGACATGTTTAATTTCCACGGTATCCTTTGGATATTTTCATGTTAAGTATTAATTCTACAAAAAGGTCTTGGACACAATCTAATTCTTTATATATTTGTTTTATTTCTTAACTTTTTTTGTTTGAGAAATGGTTTTAAGTAAATTTCCTAATTTATCCATTTTAAAAATTATTTTATTTCCATAAAAAGAGGTAGTTTTTTTGTATTTCTATCAAATCTTTTTCTACCTTTAATATATTATCACACTTTTGTAATTTTAAAAAACTTTGTCTATCCATTAAGACGAATTATATTGCCAATCTGAATCATTTACTACGTAATCTGAACTTGTCCATTCAAATCTATCATAAGTAAAATCTTCGTCAGAAATATAGTTTTCATTTTCAAAATCATAGTTAAAATTATCGTTTGTAATTATATCTAAATTATTATATTCAAAAATCATGTTTTCGATGTGTATAGAATATATCGAAAACTCTAAGGTTTTGTTAACTCTATCCATATCACCCCCGAAAAAACTGTAAGTGGCTCTGATACCAAATATAGATGAGGCCGATACATTTTGTCTGTTCATGATGACTATTAGTTCTATTAGAACAAAATCAATAAAATCAAATATAGCATTTATCATGTTAAAGCTTAATACAATTAAAACAACCATTATCTAAAATTATTCAATCTATAATTTAATTTTAAAGTTGAAACTTTATTTTAAAAGTATTCCTTATAATTAACGTGAATAATCATACGAGTTAAAATTATTTCAAAATTACATAAATAAAGGGTCCAGCATGCTTCCGTGCCTGTATTCCAATTTGACCAAAGTATAGTCGGGTTGCACAAGCCCATACGCTCAGAACACATAATTGTGCAGTAACAGACAACATAAAAAGGAGCTTGTTTTAGCATGTTCTCCACTAAAACGTAATAGAAAAGATCCAGGTGTTCTACATAGCATCAATCCGGAGATAAGAGCTTTAAAATCGTCAACTTAACACATGACCTAAATGAAAAATGCCTCATAGATACATACAATTACTGGCTAGATGAATGAATGACTCATAAGTGATTATATTCTTCATAAAAACGATAAAAATGGAGACATAATCCAAGAAAAGTTTGTTTACTACATGCTAACATGTACATACTTAAGGTCTTACACTGAAGCTACAAAAACAGAGATATAAAATTGACCAAAGAGACATTTAAAGACGAACGTGAATAAGCACATGAAATAAAAAACTAATGAATTGTACTGTATGTATAGATATTATTAATTTTTCTTTAGCACAGAGAATAGGGAAAATGTATTAGGTGAATCGATAGAGCGACTACTTGGTGGTGTGGCCTTTGAGTGCATATAGTTGTTTCTTACATACAGAATGTTTATATGTCCGCTGCTGTGAAAATAATAGAATCACGAATAAGCGCCAGGGTTTTCCCGCTTTGGTCCCGTATCCGTATCAAATAAAAATTTCTTAGCTGAACTAGTGTCTCAAAAATAAGTTCTGAATATTTTAGTGTCTGTTTCACATATTACAAGACATAATACAAACTACAAACTTCCTAATCAGAGAGCCATACTTGGAGTATAGTGCAGAGCGCGCCTAAAGACTATGAAACACGAAACTAGTTGATTAGTTGGTCAATGTGTTGAAGGTAGCTACAAGTGCGAAGTATAACCTAGCATCCTTTAATTATCAGGTTGGGGCTGGAACGCTCAGTAAAAGTCTCGTAGTGCAACCCGACTATACTTCAGTAAAAAAGGAATACATGTACGGATCATGTTGGACCCTTTATTTATGTAATTTTGAAATAATTTTAACTAGTATGATTATTCACGTTAATTATAAGGAATACTTTTAAAATAAACTTTAAACTTTTAAATTGAATTATAGATTGAATAAGTTTAGATAATGGTTGTTTTAATTACATTAAGCTTTAACACGATAAATGCTATATTTGATTTGATTGATTTTGTTCTAATAGAACTAATAGTCATCATGAACCGACAAAATGTATCAGCCTCATCAATATTTGGTATCTGAGCTACTTACAGTTTTTTCGGGGGTGATATGGATAGAGTTAGCGAAACCTTAGAGTTGTCGATATATTCTATACACACCGAAAACATGATTTTGAAAATAATATTTTAGATACAATTACAAACGATAATTTTAACTATGATTTTGAAGATGAAAACTATATTTCTGACAAAGATTTTACTTATGATAGATTTGAATGGACAAGTTCGGATTACGTAGTAGACGATTCAGATTGGCAATATAATTCGTCTTAATGGATAAACTAATTTTTATATAAAATTACAAGAGTGTGATAATATGTTAAAGGTAGAAAAACATTTGATAGAAATAAAAAAAACTATCATTTTTTATGGAGATAAAATAATTTTTGAAATGGATAAATTAAGAAATTTACTTAAAACCATTTCTCAAACAAAAGAAAAAAGTAAGGAAATAAAACAAACAGATAAATAATTAGATTGTGTCCAAGACCCTTTTGTAAAATTACTACTTAACATGAAATACTCAAAGGAGACCGTGGAAATTAAACATGTCTTCTGATTCAGAAATAGACTATATACCCTCAGATGTAGATAATTTGATAACTCAAATCGAAGATATGGATATTAATGATAAAGTAGTTAATATAAAAACAATAAAAGAAGAAAATAAGAATGCAAACATAAATGATACGGCTAGTACTAGTACACAAATTCCTATAAGAAAAGATAAGACAACTAAGGGATATGCAACCGTCCAGTCAACGATAAAAAATATATGTTCCTTATGAAGGCATGAAAAATGAACCAATTAACCCTTTTGGAATATACTTAGATTTAGATTGTATTAGTAACACAAATGAAGCAATTGATATATGGGAAACAACCTTTAGAATAGCTGTCCAGGTAAACAAAATAGAATTGGATGATATACAAAGTTTCTTAGAAAGAAAACTGTTACATAGTGCTATAAGATTTTGGCAACATATGAATGAAGAAACAAAAAAGTTAATTGTTGACAAAGA